>JARWKJ010000014.1:33555157-33587657 GCA_029959095.1 Rhinichthys osculus
ATCGACGGATAGATCGACGGATAGAACGACGGATAGAACGACGGATAGATCGACGGATAGAACGACGGATAGATCGACAGATAGAACGACAGATAGATCGACAGATAGAACGACAGATAGATCGACAGATAGAACGACAGATAGATCGACAGATAGATCGACAGATAGACAGATAGATCGACAGATAGAACGACAGATCGATCGACAGATAGAACGACAGATAGATCGACATATAGATCGACAGATAGAACGACAGATAGATCGACAGATAGAACGACAGATAGACAGATAGATCGACAGATAGACAGATAGATCGACAGATAGAACGACAGATAGATCGACAGATAGAACGACAGATAGATCGACAGATAGAACGACAGATAGATCGACAGATAGACAGATAGATCGACAGATAGAACGACAGATCGAACGACAGATAGACAGATAGATCGACAGATAGAACGACAGATCGAACGACAGATAGATCGACAGATAGAACGACAGATAGATCGACAGATAGAACGACAGATAGATCGACAGATAGAACGACAGATAGATCGACAGATAGATCGACAGATAGAGCGACAGATAGATCGACAGATAGATCGACAGATAGATCGACAGATCGAACGACAGATAGATCGACAGATAGAACGACAGATAGAACGACAGATAGAACGACAGATCGAACGACAGATCGAACGACAGATAGAACGACAGATAGAACGACAGATAGAACGACAGATAGAACGACAGATAGATCGACATATAGATCGACAGATAGAACGACAGATAGAACGACAGATAGATCGACAGATAGATCGACAGATAGATCGACAGATAGATCGACAGATAGAACGACAGATCGAACGACAGATAGATCGACAGATAGAACGACAGATCGAACGACAGATAGAACGACAGATAGAACGACAGATAGAACGACAGATCGAACGACAGATCGAACGACAGATCGAACGACAGATAGATCGACAGATAGAACGACAGATAGATCGACATATAGATCGACAGATAGAACGACAGATCGAACGACAGATCGATCGACAGATAGAACGACAGATAGATCGACATATAGATCGACAGATAGAACGACAGATAGAACGACAGATAGATCGACAGATCGATCGACAGATAGATCGACAGATCGATCGACAGATCGAACGACAGATCGAACGACAGATCGAACGACAGATCGATCGACAGATAGAACGACAGATAGAACGACAGATAGAACGACAGATAGAACGACAGATCGAACGACAGATCGAACGACAGATAGATCGACAGATAGATCGACAGATAGAACGACAGATAGAATGACAGATAGATCGACAGATCGAACGACAGATCGAACGACAGATAGATCGACAGAGAGATCGACAGATAGAACGACAGATAGAACGACAGATAGATCGACAGATCGAACGACAGATCGAACGACAGATATAACGACAGATAGAACGACAGATCGAACGACAGATCGATCGACAGATAGAACGACAGATAGAACGACAGATCGAACGACAGATAGAACGACAGATAGATCGACAGATAGAACGACAGATAGAACGACAGATAGAACGACAGATCGAACGACAGATAGATCGACAGATAGAACGACAGATAGATCGACAGATAGAACGACAGATAGAACGACAGATAGAACGACAGATCCAACGACAGATAGAACGACAGATAGAACGACAGATAGAACGACAGATCGAACGACAGATAGATCGACAGATAGATCGACAGATAGAACGACAGATCGAACGACAGATAGATCGACAGATAGAACGACAGATAGATCGACATATAGATCGACGGATAGATCGACAGATAGAACGACGGATAGATCGACAGATAGACAGATAGATCGACAGATAGACAGATAGATCGACAGATAGAACGACAGATAGATCGACAGATAGAACGACAGATAGATGACAGATAGAACGACAGATAGATCGACAGATAGATCGACAGATAGATCGACAGATAGACAGATAGATCGACAGATAGAACGACAAATCGAACGACAGATAGATCGACAGATAGATCGACAGATAGAACGACAGATAGATCGACAGATAGAACGGCAGATCGACAGATAGAACGGCAGATAGAAAGACAGATAGATCGACAGATAGATCGACAGATAGAACGACAGATAGATCGACAGATAGAACGACAGATAGAACGACAGATAGAACGACGGATCGAACGACAGATAGAACGACGGATCGAACGACAGATCGAACGACGGATAGATCGACAGATCGAACGACAGATAGAACGACAGATCGAACGACAGATAGAACGACAGATAGATCGACAGATAGATCGACAGATAGAACGACACATAGATCGACAGATAGAACGACAGATAGATCGACATGTAGAACGACAGATAGAACGACAGATAGAACGACAGATCGAACGACAGATCGAACGACAGATAGATCGACAGATAGAACGACAGATAGATCGACAGATAGAACGACAGATAGATCGACAGATAGATCGACAGATAGACAGATAGATCGACAGATAGAACGACAGATCGATCGACAGATAGAACGACAGATAGATCGACATATAGATCGACAGATAGAACGACGGATAGAACGACGGATAGATCGACAGATAGACAGATAGATCGACAGATAGACAGATAGATCGACAGATAGAACGACAGATAGATCGACAGATAGAACGACAGATAGATCGACAGATAGAACGACAGATAGATCGACAGATAGACAGATAGATCGACAGATAGAACGACAGATCGAACGACAGATAGAACGACAGATAGATCGACAGATAGAACGACAGATCGAACGACAGATAGAACGAAAGATAGATCGACAGATAGATCGACAGATAGAACGACGGATAGAACGACGGATAGATCGACAGATAGATCGACAGATAGACAGATAGATCGACAGATAGAACGACAGATAGATCGACAGATAGAACGACAGATAGATCGACAGATAGAACGACAGATAGATCGACAGATAGACAGATAGATCGACAGATAGAACGACAGATCGAAAGACAGATAGAACGACAGATAGATCGACAGATAGAACGACAGATAGATCGACAGATAGAACGACAGATAGATCGACAGATAGAACGACAGATAGATCGACAGATAGAACGACAGATAGATCGACAGATAGATCGACAGATAGATCGACAGATAGATCGACAGATAGATCGACAGATAGATCGACAGATCGAACGACAGATAGATCGACAGATAGAACGACAGATCGAACGACAGATCGAACGACAGATAGAACGACAGATAGAACGACAGATAGAACGACAGATAGATCGACAGATAGAACGACAGATAGATCGACATATAGATCGACAGATAGAACGACAGATAGAACGACAGATAGATCGACAGATAGAACGACAGATAGATCGACAGATAGATCGACAGATAGAACGACAGATCGAACGACAGATAGATCGACAGATAGAACGACAGATAGAACGACAGATAGAACGACAGATCGAACGACAGATCGAACGACAGATAGAACGACAGATAGAACGACAGATAGATCGACAGATAGAACGACAGATCGATCGACAGATAGATCGACAGATCGATCGACAGATCGAACGACAGATCGAACGACAGATCGAACGACAGATAGATCGACAGATAGAACGACAGATAGAACGACAGATAGAACGACAGATCGAACGACAGATCGAACGACAGATAGATCGACAGATAGATCGACAGATAGAACGACAGATAGAATGACAGATAGATCGACAGATCGAACGACAGATCGAACGACAGATAGATCGACAGAGAGATCGACAGATAGAACGACAGATAGAACGACAGATAGATCGACAGATAGATCGACAGATAGATCGACAGATAGAAAGACAGATAGATCGACAGATAGAACGACAGATAGAACGACAGATAGATCGACAGATAGAACGGCAGATCGACAGATAGATCGACAGATAGATCGACAGATAGATCGACAGATAGATCGACAGATAGAACGACAGATAGATCGACAGATAGATCGACAGATAGAACGACAGATAGATCGACAGATAGAACGACAGATAGATCGACAGATAGAACGACAGATAGATCGACAGATAGATCGACAGATAGATCGACAGATAGATCGACAGATAGAACGACATATAGATCGACAGATAGAACGACAGATAGATCGACAGATAGAACGACAGATAGAACGACAGATCGAAGGACGGATAGAACGACGGATAGATCGACGGATAGAACGACGGATAGAACGACGGATAGAACGACGGATCGAACGACGGATCGAACGACGGATCGAACGACGGATAGATCGACGGATCGAACGACAGATAGAACGACAGATCGAACGACAGATAGAACGACAGATAGAACGACAGATAGATCGACAGATAGATCGACAGATAGAATGACAGATAGAGCGACAGATAGAACGACAGATAGAACGACAGATAGAACGACAGATCGAACGACAGATCGAACGACAGATCGAACGACAGATAGATCGACAGATAGAACGACAGATAGAACGACAGATAGAACGACAGATAGAACGACAGATCGAACGACAGATAGATCGACAGATAGATCGACAGATAGATCGACAGATAGAACGACAGATAGATCGACAGATAGAACGACAGATAGATCGACAGATAGAACGACAGATAGATCGACAGATAGATCGACAGATAGATCGACAGATAGATCGACAGATAGAACGACAGATAGAACGACAGATAGATCGACAGATAGAACGACAGATAGATCGACAGATAGATCGACAGATAGAACGACAGATAGAACGACAGATAGATCGACAGATAGATCGACAGATAGAACGACAGATAGATCGACAGATAGATCGACAGATAGAACGACAGATAGAACGACAGATAGAACGACAGATAGATCGACAGATAGAACGACAGATCGATCGACAGATAGATCGACAGATCGATCGACAGATCGAACGACAGATCGAACGACAGATCGAACGACAGATAGAACGACAGATAGAACGACAGATAGAACGACAGATAGAACGACAGATCGAACGACAGATCGAACGACAGATAGAACGACAGATAGAACGACAGATAGAACGACAGATAGATCGACAGATAGAACGACAGATCGATCGACAGATAGATCGACAGATCGATCGACAGATCGAACGACAGATCGAACGACAGATCGAACGACAGATAGATCGACAGATAGAACGACAGATAGAACGACAGATAGAACGACAGATCGAACGACAGATCGAACGACAGATAGATCGACAGATAGATCGACAGATAGAACGACAGATAGAATGACAGATAGATCGACAGATCGAACGACAGATCGAACGACAGATAGATCGACAGAGAGATCGACAGATAGAACGACAGATAGAACGACAGATAGATCGACAGATAGATCGACAGATAGATCGACAGATAGAAAGACAGATAGATCGACAGATAGAACGACAGATAGAACGACAGATAGATCGACAGATAGAACGGCAGATCGACAGATAGATCGACAGATAGATCGACAGATAGATCGACAGATAGATCGACAGATAGAACGACAGATAGATCGACAGATAGATCGACAGATAGAACGACAGATAGATCGACAGATAGAACGACAGATAGATCGACAGATAGAACGACAGATAGATCGACAGATAGATCGACAGATAGATCGACAGATAGATCGACAGATAGAACGACATATAGATCGACAGATAGAACGACAGATAGATCGACAGATAGAACGACAGATAGAACGACAGATCGAAGGACGGATAGAACGACGGATAGATCGACGGATAGAACGACGGATAGAACGACGGATAGAACGACGGATCGAACGACGGATCGAACGACGGATCGAACGACGGATAGATCGACGGATCGAACGACAGATAGAACGACAGATCGAACGACAGATAGAACGACAGATAGAACGACAGATAGATCGACAGATAGATCGACAGATAGAATGACAGATAGAGCGACAGATAGAACGACAGATAGAACGACAGATAGAACGACAGATCGAACGACAGATCGAACGACAGATCGAACGACAGATAGATCGACAGATAGAACGACAGATAGAACGACAGATAGAACGACAGATAGAACGACAGATCGAACGACAGATAGATCGACAGATAGATCGACAGATAGATCGACAGATAGATCGACAGATAGAACGACAGATAGATCGACAGATAGAACGACAGATAGATCGACAGATAGAACGACAGATAGATCGACAGATAGATCGACAGATAGATCGACAGATAGATCGACAGATAGAACGACAGATAGAACGACAGATAGATCGACAGATAGAACGACAGATAGATCGACAGATAGATCGACAGATAGAACGACAGATAGAACGACAGATAGATCGACAGATAGATCGACAGATAGAACGACAGATAGATCGACAGATAGATCGACAGATAGAACGACAGATAGAACGACAGATAGATCGACAGATAGAACGACAGATAGATCGACAGATAGATCGACAGATAGATCGACAGATAGAACGACAGATAGATCGACAGATAGATCGACAGATAGATCGACAGATAGAACGACAGATAGAACGACAGATAGATCGACAGATAGAACGACAGATAGATCGACAGATAGATCGACAGATAGAACGACAGATAGAACGACAGATAGATCGACAGATAGAACGACAGATAGATCGACAGATAGATCGACAGATAGAACGACAGATAGAACGACAGATAGAACGACAGATAGATCGACAGATAGAACGACAGATAGATCGACAGATAGATCGACAGATAGATCGACAGATAGAACGACAGATAGAACGACAGATAGATCGACAGATAGAACGACAGATAGATCGACAGATAGAACGACAGATAGATCGACAGATAGAACGACAGATAGATCGACAGATAGATCGACAGATAGATCGACAGATAGATCGACAGATAGAACGACAGATAGATCGACAGATAGAACGACAGATAGAACGACAGATAGATCGACAGATAAAACGACAGATAGATCGACAGATAGATCGACAGATAGAACGACAGATAGATCGACAGATAGAACGACAGATAGATCGACAGATCGAACGACAGATAGAACGACAGATAGAACGACAGATAGATCGACAGATAGAACGACAGATAGATCGACAGATAGATCGACAGATAGAACGACAGATAGATCGACAGATAGAACGACAGATCGAACGACAGATAGAACGACAGATAGATCGACAGATCGAACGACAGATCGATCGACAGATAGAACGACAGATAGAACGACAGATAGAACGACAGATAGATCGACAGATAGATCGACAGATAGAACGACAGATAGATCGACAGATAGATCGACAGATAGATCGACAGATAGATCGACAGATAGATCGACAGATAGAACGACAGATAGATCGACAGATAGAACGACAGATAGAACGACAGATCGAACGACAGATAGATCGACAGGTCGAACGACAGATAGAACGACAGATAGATCGACAGATCGAACGACAGATAGATCGACAGATAGAACGACAGATAGAACGACAGATAGAACGACAGATAGAACGACAGATAGAACGACAGATAGATCGACAGATAGATCGACAGATAGATCGACAGATAGATCGACAGATAGAAAGACAGATAGATCGACAGATAGAACGACAGATAGAACGACAGATAGATCGACAGATAGAACGGCAGATCGACAGATAGATCGACAGATAGATCGACAGATAGATCGACAGATAGATCGACAGATAGAACGACAGATAGATCGACAGATAGATCGACAGATAGAACGACAGATAGATCGACAGATAGAACGACAGATAGATCGACAGATAGAACGACAGATAGATCGACAGATAGATCGACAGATAGATCGACAGATAGATCGACAGATAGAACGACATATAGATCGACAGATAGAACGACAGATAGATCGACAGATAGAACGACAGATAGAACGACAGATCGAAGGACGGATAGAACGACGGATAGATCGACGGATAGAACGACGGATAGAACGACGGATAGAACGACGGATCGAACGACGGATCGAACGACGGATCGAACGACGGATAGATCGACGGATCGAACGACAGATAGAACGACAGATCGAACGACAGATAGAACGACAGATAGAACGACAGATAGATCGACAGATAGATCGACAGATAGAATGACAGATAGAGCGACAGATAGAACGACAGATAGAACGACAGATAGAACGACAGATCGAACGACAGATCGAACGACAGATCGAACGACAGATAGATCGACAGATAGAACGACAGATAGAACGACAGATAGAACGACAGATAGAACGACAGATCGAACGACAGATAGATCGACAGATAGATCGACAGATAGATCGACAGATAGAACGACAGATAGATCGACAGATAGAACGACAGATAGATCGACAGATAGAACGACAGATAGATCGACAGATAGATCGACAGATAGATCGACAGATAGATCGACAGATAGAACGACAGATAGAACGACAGATAGATCGACAGATAGAACGACAGATAGATCGACAGATAGATCGACAGATAGAACGACAGATAGAACGACAGATAGATCGACAGATAGATAGATCGACAGATAGAACGACAGATAGATCGACAGATAGATCGACAGATAGAACGACAGATAGAACGACAGATAGATCGACAGATAGAACGACAGATCGATCGACAGATAGATCGACAGATCGATCGACAGATCGAACGACAGATCGAACGACAGATCGAACGACAGATAGAACGACAGATAGAACGACAGATAGAACGACAGATAGAACGACAGATCGAACGACAGATCGAACGACAGATAGAACGACAGATAGAACGACAGATAGAACGACAGATAGATCGACAGATAGAACGACAGATCGATCGACAGATAGATCGACAGATCGATCGACAGATCGAACGACAGATCGAACGACAGATCGAACGACAGATAGATCGACAGATAGAACGACAGATAGAACGACAGATAGAACGACAGATCGAACGACAGATCGAACGACAGATAGATCGACAGATAGATCGACAGATAGAACGACAGATAGAATGACAGATAGATCGACAGATCGAACGACAGATCGAACGACAGATAGATCGACAGAGAGATCGACAGATAGAACGACAGATAGAACGACAGATAGATCGACAGATAGATCGACAGATAGATCGACAGATAGAAAGACAGATAGATCGACAGATAGAACGACAGATAGAACGACAGATAGATCGACAGATAGAACGGCAGATCGACAGATAGATCGACAGATAGATCGACAGATAGATCGACAGATAGATCGACAGATAGAACGACAGATAGATCGACAGATAGATCGACAGATAGAACGACAGATAGATCGACAGATAGAACGACAGATAGATCGACAGATAGAACGACAGATAGATCGACAGATAGATCGACAGATAGATCGACGATCGACAGATAGAACGACAGATAGATCGACAGATAGAACGACAGATAGATCGACAGATAGATCGACAGATAGATCGACAGATAGATCGACAGATAGAACGACATATAGATCGACAGATAGAACGACAGATAGATCGACAGATAGAACGACAGATAGAACGACAGATCGAAGGACGGATAGAACGACGGATAGATCGACGGATAGAACGACGGATAGAACGACGGATAGAACGACGGATCGAACGACGGATCGAACGACGGATCGAACGACGGATAGATCGACGGATCGAACGACAGATAGAACGACAGATCGAACGACAGATAGAACGACAGATAGAACGACAGATAGATCGACAGATAGATCGACAGATAGAATGACAGATAGAGCGACAGATAGAACGACAGATAGAACGACAGATAGAACGACAGATCGAACGACAGATCGAACGACAGATCGAACGACAGATAGATCGACAGATAGAACGACAGATAGAACGACAGATAGAACGACAGATAGAACGACAGATCGAACGACAGATAGATCGACAGATAGATCGACAGATAGATCGACAGATAGATCGACAGATAGAACGACAGATAGATCGACAGATAGAACGACAGATAGATCGACAGATAGAACGACAGATAGATCGACAGATAGATCGACAGATAGATCGACAGATAGATCGACAGATAGAACGACAGATAGAACGACAGATAGATCGACAGATAGAACGACAGATAGATCGACAGATAGATCGACAGATAGAACGACAGATAGAACGACAGATAGATCGACAGATAGATCGACAGATAGAACGACAGATAGATCGACAGATAGATCGACAGATAGAACGACAGATAGAACGACAGATAGATCGACAGATAGAACGACAGATAGATCGACAGATAGATCGACAGATAGATCAGAACGACAGATAGATCGACAGATAGAACGACAGATAGATCGACAGATAGATCGACAGATAGAACGACAGATAGAACGACAGATAGATCGACAGATAGAACGACAGATAGATCGACAGATAGATCGACAGATAGAACGACAGATAGAACGACAGATAGAACGACAGATAGATCGACAGATAGAACGACAGATAGATCGACAGATAGATCGACAGATAGATCGACAGATAGAACGACAGATAGAACGACAGATAGATCGACAGATAGAACGACAGATAGATCGACAGATAGAACGACAGATAGATCGACAGATAGAACGACAGATAGATCGACAGATAGATCGACAGATAGATCGACAGATAGATCGACAGATAGAACGACAGATAGATCGACAGATAGAACGACAGATAGAACGACAGATAGATCGACAGATAAAACGACAGATAGATCGACAGATAGATCGACAGATAGAACGACAGATAGATCGACAGATAGAACGACAGATAGATCGACAGATCGAACGACAGATAGAACGACAGATAGAACGACAGATAGATCGACAGATAGAACGACAGATAGATCGACAGATAGATCGACAGATAGAACGACAGATAGATCGACAGATAGAACGACAGATCGAACGACAGATAGAACGACAGATAGATCGACAGATCGAACGACAGATCGATCGACAGATAGAACGACAGATAGAACGACAGATAGAACGACAGATAGATCGACAGATAGATCGACAGATAGAACGACAGATAGATCGACAGATAGATCGACAGATAGATCGACAGATAGATCGGCAGATAGATCGACAGATAGAACGACAGATAGATCGACAGATAGAACGACAGATAGAACGACAGATCGAACGACAGATAGATCGACAGGTCGAACGACAGATAGAACGACAGATAGATCGACAGATCGAACGACAGATAGATCGACAGATAGAACGACAGATAGAACGACAGATAGAACGACAGATAGAACGACAGATAGAACGACAGATAGATCGACAGATAGATCGACAGATAGATCGACAGATAGATCGACAGATAGATCGACAGATAGAACGACAGATAGATCGACAGATAGATCGACAGATAGAACGACAGATAGATCGACAGATAGAACGACAGATAGATCGACAGATCGAACGACAGATAGATCGACAGATCGAACGACAGATAGAACGACAGATAGATCGACAGATCGAACGACAGATAGATCGACAGATAGAACGACAGATAGAACGACAGATAGAACGACAGATAGATCGACAGATAGATCGACAGATAGAACGACAGATAGATCGACAGATAGATCGACAGATAGATCGACAGATAGATCGACAGATAGAACGACAGATAGATCGACAGATAGAACGACAGATAGAACGACAGATAGATCGACAGATAGAACGACAGATAGAACGACAGATAGAACGACAGATAGATCGACAGATAGAACGACAGATCGAAGGACAGATAGAACGACAGATAGATCGACAGATAGAACGACAGATAGATCGACAGATAGATCGACAGATAGATCGACAGATAGATCGACAGATAGAACGACAGATAGATCGACAGATAGATCGACAGATAGAACGACAGATAGAACGACAGATAGAACGACAGATAGAACGACAGATAGATCGACAGATAGATCGACAGATAGATTGACAGATAGATCGACAGATAGATCGACAGATAGAACGACAGATAGATCGACAGATAGATCGACAGATAGAACGACAGATAGATCGACAGATAGATTGACAGATAGAACGACAGATAGAACGACAGATAGATCGGCAGATAGATCGACAGATAGAACGACAGATAGATCGACAGATAGACAGATAGAATGACAGACAGATAGATGATAGATAGATAGAAAGAAAGAAACGTGATCTGTAAGGAATACCACTGTGACTTCAAACTTTATGTATGTAAATTAGTATGTAAATTAGATGCAAATGATTGCGCTTGATAAAAACATTTCCATTAACTCTAACAGAAAAAATCCTAACTGTAATGGCACTTATGATAATGCATGAATTAGTTCAAAATAATATTCAAGATCAACATGGAAGGCATTACTGTTATTATTATTATTATTGCTCTTGTCGCCGCTGTTGTTGTAAACAGTGATTAAGTGTGTGAGTGTGCCTGTGAAAGACACATGTTGATGGGCCGTCATAACTTCATGATGGTTTAACGCTGTTGCTCACACAGCAGCACTTGACGTGTGACAGGACCGCAGCTCACGTTTTGATTTATCAGTGAAATTAATTTCTCTTGACATTTCCTGTAAACCTCTATCCTCCTGATTTCTCGGCAATGTGGCGGCTTATCCACTTCACTAAAAAGAACAATCATTTAAAAAAGAGACAAAACCAACAACACAGGTAGAACATGATCATTTTCATTAATAAGATATTACTGTTAATATTAAACATTAAGAAATATTAATATTAGATTAATATGATATAATAATGTGAAAAAATAATGATGTTATGTAGGCCTAATGCTTACTTGATGTAAAAACGAGCAATATCTTAAAGTTTTATTAATATACTGTCACAAAACTCAAACGCTAAATATCACCTATTTAAAGCTTAAATGTATATATATATATATATATATATATATATATATATATACACACATGTAGCCTACACACACACATACATATATATATATATATATATATATATAAAAAGTGAAATATAGTGATAAATTGATCAAATTTACATACAAAAACTGTAAAAAGCATGATAGATAGATAGATAGATAGATAGACAGATAGACAGATAGATAGATAGATAGATAGATAGATAGATAGATAGATAGATAGATAGATAGATAGATAGATAGATAGATAGATAGATAGATAGATAGATTATTAAATGTTTAAAAATATATATTTTTAATATTTTGTTTAAAAAAAAACAAAGGGTGCCTTAAAAGTTATTTAAATACAATACATTATGCATTTCCATACGCATCAACTACATCTGTTTAGTATTACACTCTAAAAAATGTTGGGTTGTTGTAACC
Organism: Rhinichthys osculus; assembly: GCA_029959095.1. Classification (NCBI taxonomy): domain Eukaryota; kingdom Metazoa; phylum Chordata; class Actinopteri; order Cypriniformes; family Leuciscidae; genus Rhinichthys; species Rhinichthys osculus. The sequence continues at coordinate 33,568,782 of JARWKJ010000014.1, forward strand.
CAATTTTGGGTCAAAAATGGACAAAACCAAATGTTGGGTTAAAAATGTCATTTAAAAATGTAACCCAATGGCTGGGATTGTCCATATTTGACCCAAAGTTGGGTTGAAACAGCCCAGCATTTTTTAGAGCGTATATAACACTTCCTCATGACGCATTAATGCCAGTTATCATAAAGTGCTATCAAAACATGTCATATTCATGATGTGTCCGGATCACTACTCGAGACAAGCCACCAAAGCAAACACCATCGCTTCAATAATAGCCTGAAAGTGGAGGATAAAGCTCATATATACAGACTCTCATATAAAATATCGCTCAGCGTTGGCCCATCCACTCAGCGCCGGCCATAAAGCGCTTGCAGTAATGATCCCCGCCATTTCATGGGGTATTACACCATAATGATGATAGCGCTGCCATTTGCATCCCAACCATCAGCCACCTTCATCTTTACCTCGCACCACCGAATTTATAGAGCGACCATATCAGAAAAAAAAGCAGCCTGGAATAATATAACCCACGCTTAGTGTCACCGGGGGAGATTTATATATAAAAGACAGGGCTCACCGTCATAACTGAACAGTGTGTGTGTGTGTGTGTGTGTGTGTGTGTGTGTATTTGAAAGAGAAGGGAAAAATGAGATGGTAAAATAAAAAGATAAAGGTTGTAGTGAGAATGGAGGGCGAGAGAGAGAGAGGGAGGCAGATGGAGGAAATAAGCAGATGAAGATGTACACTAAAATCCTCCAATGACAGCCCATAAAGGATGATAGGGGTTAGGATAGGGATTGGGGGAGGGGGGAGGAGGAGGTGGTGTTGTCGAACGTAAAAATGTCCCTCAAAAACAACACACGCACACACACACTCCATAAAAGTGTTCCTCGGCAGATAATTCGCAACAAGCAACCTGTGCAAACAGCGTATACACACACGAGCGCAAACACAAACAGACACACAACGCTCCCTTCCCTCCTTCGCACACAAACCCTCAGTGTATTTTACCATGGGAGTTAATGGGAATGAAATACCTCAGTGGATGAGTGCAGATGTGTTTGATACAAATAGTCATTTTCCTATTTGCTGGCTCATTGACTTTGATGAATGATGGGAGTTTGGGAGGACGCATGATGAATGGCAGCACCTTGGCTCCATTGCATGCCCTATTGATTCTCTTTCTTTATTACTGCTGCAACCCAGCTGCCTGATGCTCTCTCTCTCTGTGGAAGAGAGGGGAGATGGGAGGTTTGGCTTTCTTTAGGGAGGGAGAGGGGGCAGAGGTGCTGTGTGTGTGTGTGAGTGTGTGTGATAGGCTGGCACTGTGGGAGGCTGCTTTTGAGCAGGTACAGTATGTGGGTAGTGTTTAATCATAAACCGTGACTTATGCAGGTTTGCACGAGTGTCCATTATGGCTGCTTTAGCAAAAGGTACCAAGTAACTTTGACTCATTAATATATCTTTTTTTTCGCTTGAGTGAATTTTTATCATCAACTACATCTCCCTGGGTGACGCCATACATCCGCAACCTTAAAGTCACCATGAAATCAATATTGACATGTCTTGTTTTTAATGGAATATTTCAGTATCTATTATACGTGATTTATCCATGCACATCATTATTTTCTTTAAATTAATGTGCCCTCATAAGCTTTAATCAAAATAACTTGCCCCTCCCTCTTGCAGCATCTCATCTCTTCTCTGATGATGTGTTTTACTGGCGTGAGGGCGGGGCAACCTGTCAATCACATGAGATCCACCAATAGCAAACCACAACCATCCAAAGATCAAATCAATTCCAGATGGACAAAGATCAGCTCTACATCTTTTCTTGTTTGAGAAGCCGTTTCACTCAGATCTACATCTCAATACAGGCAAGAAACGACTATCGCAACTTCCGTTTCATGTCGACTTTAATGTGAAGTCTCCAGTTGGAGGTTGGCATTATACTTTTCCAAGAAGGAAATTCCAACTTTCCAAATTAAACGGAACGCAACTAAAACAAGCTACTTTTCCCCCCCAGCTAACATCATCTAGGCTGCACAGGCTATTTATTAATGTTCAATAATATCCAAACAGCTATTTAGAAATTATTTTACGCAACTGTTGTACCCAGTGCCATCTTTCTAATAGTTACTGTGATAAAGTTTGCAAACATAAAGTTTAGGGTTGGCAAGATTTTATTATGTCTCTTTTGCTCTCCAAAGCTGCATTTATATGATTAAAAATACAATAAGAATTAAAATGTAGTGAAATATTATTACAATTTAAAAGAACTGTTTTATATTTCAATATATTTTAAAATGTAATATATTACTGTGTGATCAAAGCTGAATTTTCAGCATCATTACTCCAGTCTTCAGTGTCACATGATCCTTCAGAAATCATTCTAATATGCTGATTTGCTGCTCAACAAACATTTCTGATTATTATTAGCCATGCTTGTTGTGCTGCCTAATATTTTTGTGGAAACCGTGATACATTTGTTTGTTTTTTTTAAGAGATTTGAAATGGCAATCTTTTGTAATATTATAATTATCAACTCCAAACTTTTGAACGGTAGAGCACATAACAATACTTTTAAAAAGAAGTGTTACCATCAGAGTGGTCTGGAAGCTGAACTTGAACTTTAGTTTCCACATTTTCTCGTTAGATATGTTGTATTTTGATTGAAGTTAATTCGAGGCAAGACTGTTTAGTGTTGTGTAGGAGTTAGTGCTTCAACTTTTTCTAGCTTTGATGGACAGTAAGTTTGAAGGCAAGCACGGTTTATGTGAAGAGACTACAAAAAAAATCATAATAGCAATATTTTTCAAATGTCAAACATGGATGCTTATGCCTTATAAGGTAATTGTTTCTAAAATGGAAACACATTAACTTTATAATAGAAAAAGGCAGCAGTGGTTTTACACTTTGCTCACACTACATATAATGTTATGGCAACACTCTTTAGATCACTCAAGTGTTACTGTATGAAAATATGAGGCCAGGCATCATGTGATATCAACCTCATGCAAGCACACGGATGCTTTTGAAGATCGAAGTAATTATGGCTATGCTTGGCTAAACCTTGTTTTAAATATTTGAAGTTTGACTTTAAAAAGCATTGATGTTTGAAGGTTTATAGGCCTTATTGACAGTGGACAGAACGATAGATAAAGCGAATGATAAATAGATAGGTAGAACGAGCGACAGACAGACAGGTGGAACAACAGTGTAAACAATACCAGTCAGATGAATACATTTTGTGTGCGAGTCAGTTTTGTGAAGTGTGTGTGTGTGTGTGTGTGTGTGTGTGTGTGTGTGTGTGTGTGTGTGTTCTTGTAGTCCAGGCGGTCCAAGTCTGATGAGACTCAACACAAACTCAGTAAGGCTCTGTCACACACTCTGCTCGGGTCACTGCTGTTGCCCACAGCAACGACAGGCAGCAAAACACACCTCGAAAACCTGCACTGTCAAGCAGTCACATCTGAAAGCAGAGCGGTGGACTGACTTACAGAACTATTCCACAGCTCAGTGCTCCAACACACACACACACACACACATAACATAACAAATCGATCATCCTAAGGATGCAATTTCTTGAAATTATGACTATCTTAATATTAAAGGGGTCATATAATGATACATGCACTTTTACAAGTTGATTGTACTGAAATGTGTGTTGGCAGTGCCTGTACACAACCATCATATAATGATAAAAGTCCATCCAGTGTTTTTGTTTTAATCTCCTTAAATGTTTTCCCCTGCCTCAAATCAAGCCGTTTGACCTTGTGACGTCACACGCTCGGACGCCCCTGCCGCGATTGTTGATTGACAGCCGCATTTCAACACAGACCCGCCCTCGCTCGTGAGCGAGCTGTCAATCATAGTCCGCGCGGTCATTGTTGATATGCTGGAGCACTGTCTATGAGCAGAATGGCGTCTAAGCGATTGTGGTGTTCTGTTCTTGGCTGTAATAACGAACACAGCAGTCATTTTATTTGTTCCTAAATCCGAACCGCTGAAGACGCAGTGGCTGAGTTTGTTTTCGAAGGGAATATTCCCCACGAGCAACGTCAATGCTCTCATGTTTGCGCGAATCATTTCACACACCAGACTGCTTTATAAACGAGGGTCAGTATAAAGCTGGTTTTGCTAAGAAGCTGCTCATGAATAAAGGATCGGTACCAACTATTCGTGTTCCTGCTGAACCTCCAGAAGAACGGAAGTGAGTGTAACGCTTTATTAAACTTTATTAATATATTAATCTTTGCAAATCGCTAGATGCACGCTTCACGATGAATGCGTCTAAGGTTTACACTCAGGGTACATTACGGCATGCTTTCTATGTACAACGTTCTCAATATAATTCATAATCCCACGTTTATACTGAACAACGTGTTATGGTTATTGTGTTATTGAGTTACAAACGGTGTACGCACAGAACAGAGAGGCGGAGTCAGCAAAGCTCATTATCATTTAAAGTCATATGCACTGAAACGGCGTGCTGAAAACAGAGCTGTTTTTGACCAAGTAAAATAAGTGTTTTCTTACAATACTAATGAGAATTTTTAATTAAAGTATATTACAAACTTTTAATTTAGACCCTAATGAATCATATTAGCTTGTACAAAAATGGCATTATATGACCCCTTTAAGACTTTATTTCTAATAATTTCATAATTATTTCTTATGATTGCAACTTTAATTCTCGTACACATTACATCACTTTGACTTTAAATCACAACTGCAACTTTTTTTAATTTTAATCTCACAATTGTGGTTTTATTTTTTTAAGCAATCAGACTTAAAATATACATCTAATGGACAACAAAACACCCTAAAAAAAATCTCACAGACTTACACTGAAGAAATAACACCCAAGCAACTGCATAGTGCATAGCAACACCCTGGCAACCACCTTCGCACCTGCTTCCACATTTTCTGCAAAACTTGTAAACCAGCAAATGTTGTTGCGATATGAAAAAGATTCACATATCTATAGAGAAAAAGCTGCCGCATATAATAACAAATGAATTAAATGCATTTTGTCACAACAAACTACATGGTGCTCCGACCCAACAGAAGTTCAGCATAATTGAAGCAGCCTACATGCAACAGGAACATGGACGTGACTGATGGTCTCAGTAACTGTTAGAAAATTGTATTATGACTATAAGAAGTGTTAAGGCAGACATTAACACGTAAGTATATATTTGGTTAAAAAAAATGTTGTAAGGCAAGTGGTCATAACTCAGGCCAACTGTCTTGAAGTTATAGTGCGTTTTGCAGACACCTGCAGGTTTACATGGCTGTCAATCACTCTCTGACCCCCAGGAGAGGCTTGCAGCGGGAGAGGGGTGCGATCGATCACTCCAACTGATACAGAGTAATTAGCTAAATCACTGGAATCAAAATGACTATTGAACGAGTGTGCATCTGTCTGACCACAGAAAGAGCATGAGAGTCTTTAAAACACCTCACACCAAGAGACAGGCTGTCAGATGCAATCGGTCAGTCGCTAGTTTTCCTGCTTTCTGTTTTTATTTGATTACTATACGGAGTCAGAAGAGTAGCTTATGAATTTAAGACCTCGACCTGATGTTGGTCTCAGGACGGCCAATGAGTCCTGCTTGAATTCTGATGAATTCATCGTACTGCGTGTTTAATACTTCTGCGTTTACTCAGTGGAACTTACAGTAGTGTTTATTTATATGAATATATACAGTATACTGTTTAAAGGTTTGGGGTCAGTAATATTTTTTTTTTAAAGAAATTAATACTTTTATTCAGCAAGGATGCCTTTAATTGATCAAAAGTGACAGTTAAGAAGACATTTATAATGTTACAAAAGGTTTCACTTTTAAATAAATGCTGTTCTTTTGATCTTTCTATTCATCAATGAATCCTGAAAAATATTTATCAGAGTTTCCACATATATATTAAGCAGCACAATTGTTTTCAACATTGATAATAATTAGAAATATTTCTTGAGCAGCAAATCAGTATATTAGAATGATTTGTGAAGGATCACGTGACACTGAAGACTGGAGTAATGATGCTGACAATTCAGCTTTGATCACCGGAATAAATTACAATTTTAAAAATTTCACAATAGCACTGTATATTTGATTGAAAAAAATGCAGCCTTGGTGAACATAAGGCTATTTTCAAAAACATTAAAATCTTGAGTGTGTTTATATATATATATGCTTATGCTTAGCATAAGGGAACACACCCATGCTAAAGTTGACTAAAAAGAGTAATAAAAAAATCATCTTTTGGAAATTGATCTTAATGCCTTAATTAAAATTAAAAATCCAGCCTTTCATTTTCTTTGTGAATGAATAACGTATCGTAAATAAATAACTGTTTTTCCTTAACAGGGGTCATAAGTCAGGACACACATAAGTCTATGTTAAATTCCCATAGAAGCAAGCAGATTTTTATTTTTTAAGGCCAGTTATTTAATGGATCCAGGATACTATGCATCCGGATAAAGTTCCCTTGGCCTTTGGAATTAAAATAGCCCCACATCATCACATACCTAGAGATTGGCCAAGGGAACTTTATCAGGATGCATAGTATCCTGGATCCATGAAATAACTGGCCTTAAAAAAAAATATAAGCCCTATATCTCACAAAATTAAATTTTATAGATTATTTTTGTAGAAAGCCATTATACCATGCAACAGACATTTTAAAGAGTCACTAAATTACAGATTAACGTAAAACAGACTCATTACAGACTCATTAGACACAACATGGGCCAGTTAGTACTTTGTCCATCAAGTTTTCTTTTAGTCCACTCCAGCAGTTAACTCAGTAGTACACAAAAATTACCCTCACCCACCGAGAGACCGTGTGTAGTCAGCCATTACTGTTAAACTAAAAAAGCCAGGCTCCATCTCCGTACCCCCCGCGTACCCCATCTCTAAACGACATCAGAGGCGGTGCGAGACACACAGGCAGTAATGAAGCGCGTGTCATGTGGAGATGTAATTACCTCACTCTCCTGCTGGGTGTGCACTTCCTGGGTGAGAGGAAAGATGAATCGCCAAAGTGGGAAAGCGCTGAACCCTCAAAAGTTAAATTCACCCAGCGCAGCACCCCTCTCCTCCCCTCCCCGTCCTGCTGGCTGCTTTGGGGAGGGTAATGGTTTGGGCAGGCATTTAGCTAGCTGATAAATGATGAGTGTAGTTTTTGGTGCTCAGGATCCAGGAGATGTGTTTGTTCTGCACTCCTCCGTTTATGTGTGTGTGTGTGTGCACAGACTGCATGCTGGGAGTTATTGAGTTACAGCATATGGCAAGACACAAAAAGGGGGGGGGGGGATATAGAGGGAAGGGAGAAGGGATAAAAGATAAATATAAAAAGATAAGTGAAAGCAAAGAAAATTATGGGAAATAAACATGAGATTTACCACGTTTCCACCAAAATGGTGCTGATGACAGCATACTCTCTCAAAACTGGCCAACTCTCCTCTGACTTGTGATGGTGTAAAAACGATATATATATACACTGTATATTGTAAAATATAATGTAAAAATTATAATGAATTTTTTAAAAAATAGAACAATTGTCACGTTGTACCTTTTCTACCCTAAATAAATAAATGTATATTTTAATTATATGTAAATGTAATATTTTTTTAATAATTTAAAAATATAAATAAAAAATATATTTAATAATTACATATACACTACCATTCAAAAATTAAGTTATTTATCAAGGATGCATTAAATTGATCTTGAAAAAAAAAAGGTATCATGCACGTTTTCCACAAAAATATTAAGCAGCACAATTGTTTTCAACATGAATAATAAGAAATGTTTATTAAGCAGCAAATCATCATATTAGAATGATTTCTGAAGGATCATGTGACACTGAAGACTGGAGTAATGATGCTGAAAATTCAGCTTTGATCACAGGAATAATATAATAATATTAATAATTATAAAAATAATAATTATTTTACATTTCTTAGTTATTTTATTTGTAATAATATTTCACAATATTACAGTTTTTACTGTATTCCTGATAAAATAAATGCAGCCTTGGTGAGCATAGAGACTAATCTTACTGATGCCATATTTTTTAACGCTAGTGTATTTTTTTTATTAAACATTTAAAAGTGATATAATGCAAAAATAAAAAAAGCAAATACATGCTATTTGTGAATAAATTCAAAGCAATATTTAAGTTTTGCAGCGTGGCTTGAAGTGTCAGTTGTGCAAGAGTACTATCTATTTTCATTTTGCTTCGAAAACCATACTTGGTGATGACATCAGATTGTAAACAAACCAAGTTTAAGGGCCCGATGCAGAGTCAGAACCACTTTTGTTTGTGGCAGATATGTACAGAATGGCTCCAGATTGAGTGCTGGCTCCTGCAAAAAGGGGCAAAAGAGAAAGAGGGGGGGGGGGGGGGGGGGGGGGGTTATCGGACCAGTAGGTGGAGATCAATTTCCCAACAGCCTATCAGTCAAACAGCTCTACACTATTCTGCTGATTGCACACTTTCAGCTCAAGTCAACCGATTTCCAAGTTCCAAGTGTGTGTGTGTGTGTGTGTGTGTGTGCGCGTGTGCTGGGCACTCATAACTACAGGTCTGGAGCGAGCGAGGATCTGTCACGATGCTTTATTTCCTGAGCTGGTTAGTGAGGACGGCCAAGAAAGGGACAGTGTGAGAGAAAGAGAAAGAGAGAGAGAGAGAGAGATCTCAGGTGAGGGTAACCCGGTCCGCCACCGTTCGCTCTGGGAGAGGGAGGTGGCAGAAAGCCGGTTGTGTCAATGCATTATGCATTAGAGTCTGCGCTCGACTGACAGCCCCTCTGCCGCCCTCGGCTCTAACAGGGCCGCCGCTAATCAAAGACGACACATCCCAATGTCCAGACACACACACACACAAATTTACTAATCAAAAAGTGTATTTCCTAGAGGCTGTCTCCCAGGAGAAATCCGGCGGGGAGAAATTGGAATAATTTATTAGCTTACAAGTTTTGGTTGACAGTTAGCCCGGGGCTATTTATCTCAGTAATAGAGAACGTCTCCAATGTGGCAAAATTGACCAAATCAAACAGCTTTGATCAGAAAATGAATCTGGCAAGCTTGTCTGTCTCCACGCACCCCTCGAGAAAAGCGGGAAACAAACAAATCCAAAAAAAAAAAAAAAAAAGAGAGAAGGAAGACAGGGTAGGGAGAGATACAGAGAGAGGCTATTTAAAACAGATTCACAAATTTTCAAAGGAAAAAAAAACCCCGTCACAGATGATAAACAGCGAGTTAAATACATTCTACGACAAGAAAGAACACGGGTGGTGCCTTGACCCGGCTATATTTATTTCAACCTGACAGGAGGGTATTTTTACATGTAATTGGTGACTTTAATCAACGCGAAAAGACTTTAATCAGGACTGCGTTCGTTATACGAGGTCGATCACATATCTCTAACTGCGAAAGTTGAAGTTTTGAATAAATATTAATACAGTGGCTCGTTTTTAAAGGATGTCCACGAACCGTTCGGACAGAAAACAGCATGTGACAACCTTCAGACACGCGCCACAGGCTTCACTTGTTAGGGACGCGCGGAGCAAAGGGGAACAAATTCGGGTCGAGCACCACAACAAACCGCCATGGCAACTGCTTTTGACAACATCACACCCGGCCTCTATACACGGCAGACAGACACGCTCATTTGCGCGGGAGATTGACGGTTCAAAGGGTCTTGATTTTGACACTGAAAAGGAACAAATATTCTCACATGTTGATCTAGTTTAATTAGAGCTGCGTGCTTTGATGCATGCTTGTCAGGGGCTGCTTGATGTTGCATCAAGTGAAGTTAAATGCGTCTCACTCAAGATGACACAACGCAAGAGAAGTTTGTGTAGGCCTACTGTCGTGCAACGTTCAAACAACCTTCAAACGAAGACGCTTCATCTCTGTTTGACATTGCTCACATGCTCCTAACATCGTTTTCTTCAAATCTGGAACAACGATGTTTAAATTACAATAGAGAACGTCGTCTCCAATGTGGTAAAATCGACCAAATCTCTCCCAAGAATTGAGGGAGAGAGAGAGACAGGTGAGGAGAGCTTATATAAAACAGATTTACACATTTTCAAAGGGGAAAGAAACATCACAGATGATAAACAGTGAGTTAAATGGATTCTATGAGAACAAAGAATATGCGGTGGTGCCGTGACCCGGCTATATTTATTACAACCTGTAGGCTACTTTAGTTTGATTTGCTCATCAGGAGGGTATTTTTATTTTACATTGGTGACTTTAATAAATGCAAAAAGACTTTAGTCAGGACTGATTTCGCACGCGAGCCTTTTTATACACGGTTGATCACAAATCTCTCACTACGTGGTTGAAGTTTGTATGTTAGGCTACTATTAAAATAAAGGTCTTCAGTGGTTTTTAGCTTTAGCCATTTTTGATTATAATCAAACCCTTTATTTTTAACAGTATGACACGATGCACACTTTATTATCGCTACAGCAAAATTCCTTATACTCACTGTATTTGGTCAAATAACATTATAAAGTTCATTTTTACGTGTATCTTGAATGCAAATTTGAATTTGCCATCACGCGCAACCATTCAAAAGCTTCGGTAAGATTTTTTTTGGTAACACTTTAGTTTAGGGTCCAATTCTCACTATTAACTAGTTGCTTGTTACAATGCATATTACTAGGATTTGGGCTGTTTATTAGTACTTATAAAGCACATATTAATGCCTTATTCTGCATGACCATATTCTACATCCCTTAATCCTACCCTATACCTAAACTTAACAAGTACCTTACTAACTAATACTAAGCAGTAATCAGGAGTTTATAGAGGTAAAAGTTGTATTTAATAGTAAGTTATTAGTAAGAATTGGACGATAATCTAAAGTGTGACAGATTTTTTTTTTTTTTCAGAAGTCTCTTCTGCTCACCGAGGCTGCATTTATTTGTTTAAAAAAACAGTAATACTGTGAAATATTATGACAGTTTAATTGAACTGTTTCCTATTTGAATATTTTTTAGAATGTAATTTATTCCTGTGATCAAAGCTGCATTTTCAGCATCATTGCTCCAGTCTTCAGTGTCACATGATCCTTCAGAAATCATTGTAATGCTGATTTGCTGCTCTAGAAACATTTCTGATTATTATCAATGCCGAAATGTTTTTTAGTGGAAAACAATTTCTTTTCAGGATTCTTTGAATAGAAAGTTCAAAACAACAGCACTTCTTTATAACATTATAAATGTCTTTACTGTCCCTTTTGGTCAAATGAATGTGCCTTTACTGAATACAAGTATTAATTTCTTTCAAAAACATATATTACTGACCCAAACTTTGAACAATACGCATGAAAAAAAAACCTGTTTATGAGTGCGGTTCATTATATGCCCCTCACGCCGCCAGCAGAGAGAAATTTTTCACCTCGTGCAGACTGCTTTTTAAACTACATTTGGACTCGTGCCGACAATTACCTCCTCAAAGTCTCTAAAGTACCAAAGCTCTGCCTAATTAGTATGCATTATCAATTAACGGCCTTAATAGGCGGCAGATTGATCACATCCCCCTGTTTCAGGGGCCGAACAGAGGCGAAAGCTGGAATGAAAATGTCCTCAACCGCTCTCACTCACGAACAGCAACAAAACATCCATGATATAAAACAACTCAATGCTGCTGTAAACACGCCTCCAACACCCAATAAAGTACACCAGGAACCAGAGTTATTTTGAGTTTTTAATTTAGTTTTATTAATATTTTGAATTAGCAATTGTTTTTACAATTTTCATGTTAATTTTAAATTCTTTTCTAGTATTTTCTTTTGTCATTTTATTCATTTTTAAATACGTTTAATTTATTTCAGTTTTAGTTAGTTTCAGTTTTTATTTATTTCCAGTTAATAATGTTAGTGCTTCAGCTTAAACCGATTTCAATTTATTGCCAAGGCAACATTTCTCATTTTCATTTAGTTTAAGTTTTTCAACTAATATTTATATTTGAGTTCATTTCAGCTTTATTTCAATTAACAAAAATGTTTTTATTAGTTTTAGCTTTATTTAACGATAATAATCCTTTCAGGAACTACAACAGTAGGTCTACTACTAAAAGTATTATTATTAAAATTATCATTACATACACATTTACATTTATTCATTTAGCAAACGCTTATCTAAAGTGACTTACAATTAATAATAATAATAATTAGTGCTGTCAAATTGATTAATCGAGATTAAATCGCATCTAACATAAAAGTTTGTTTACATAATATGTGTGTATGTATTATATTTATATATTATATATACACATGTATGTCTCTGTGTGTGTATATACACACACACATATATTTATACAGTATATATACAAAGATGCATATATATATAGAAAGAGACAGAGAGAGACACACAAACACACACATATATTATGTAAACAAAAACTTATGTTAGACGTGATTAATCGCGATTAATCAATTTAACAGCACTAATAATAATAATAATAATAAACCTTTGCTGAAAAAAACCCATCTTAAACCTGCCTAAAGTGGTTTGCTGGTTTAACTGGGCTTCCAATCTGGCCAAGCTGGTTTTGCTGGTCTGCCAGATGGTGTTTCTGCCTGACCACCTGAGAAGTGTTAAAAACCTCTCTTAAACCATCCAAACAGACCAGCAAACCAATGAATGAATGAACGAATGAATGAATGAATGCGGTCTGAAATACTTCAATGAGAGCGGTATTAAACGCACACTCAACTAAAATCACGTTTGATCCAAAGTGCGGCCATTCATCAGCCAAATGAGACTCATGTTTCCAGCATACATTCATTTTCAAGACATTGTTTAATTGCGCTGTTTTACATAAAAGTCGCTGAGTGGAGGAAGAGTGTGATTTTCACTTACTCTCACCAAACTGTGTCCTCGTTCATCACTCGCACTCATCAGAACTCTCATGGAGAGCCGATTCCATTAGAAGAAACAACAAAATGGAGTTGCTGATGCCGTGTGGTGTTGGTGAAGATTGATTGACTGATGCATTGATGGAAACCATTCAGGGAAGATCTGGAAGCAAAAGACAATAGAAATGTGACAATAAACATCCTGAAATTAAGCAAGTTTGCAGGAATACAAGAAATGGCTATTTACTCATTCTCTATCATAGAAAAATGACAGTGTTACAAAACACACACGTGGCAGCATTACGCAAATGAGCCTGCTATACAGAAAATATTCATTTACAAATTCATTAATATTCTGCGAAATGTAAAGCCAGTATATCGCATGGATTTTAGCTGCAGGTACCAATCATGACCAAGTCTTCATTACCTACTTATATTTGATTAATTTTAGACTTATTTTCATCTACACTCTGTGGCCTACATTATGCTGCATAATATGCAGGTCAATATTGCGAGTTACTGAGATTGCCACCGGCCATTAAATTAAAGTTTGACAAATGACGCTCTTACTGCAACAATTTTTCAGCAAAACAACTTTGGTCACCAGTTTGAGCATGTTTGGAATAGAGATTTTAAGCTCCTTTTTATCATATCAAACATCCTTATTTGTCACCGACTCATATACAAAACAATATTTACAATAATATTTACAACCATTTGTTTTCTAAAGGGGTTTAAAGGCTGCTGGAGGGTGCTGAAATGTACCTCCTCTACCCCGTTTGAGCTTACAAAGTTTTAATCTGTATAAATGAATGCATTAAATTGTTTGCTTATTTGAATAAACACCGATACAAATCATTAGATGAATTACTTGGCCTGCTGATTACAACTTATGCATCAAAATGCACTTAATTTTCATTAGGAGGTATAAAATTAGATGATTATTATATTAATTAAGATGATTACAAACAATTATCCTTCCCGAGCACCCGCGGTCCTGCAAACTAGGTCAGCGTGATGATGTATTATTCCCGCACGGAGCCATTTCTCCTGGCCTTCTTTCAGCACGGAAACCCAGAATAAAGGCCTGGAAGGGCAAATACAACGCCGGTCAGAAATTTCTTTGTTTCAGCCGTCGTAGGGCCAATGGTGTCGGGGACCGGGGTGTTTTCAAACGCAAGAACAGGGTGCCGAATCCATTACGTGGCTATAGGGCCGCGGACACGCGTCTGATGTCCGAGTAGTTCACGCCGCGTAATACACTAGGAAGAATGTGCTGAGAATTCGGGGAAACTGTGGAATTGAAGAGTCACAAATAATAAGCGTCACCGGGACAGTGACCGGAGAGAATGGCCTTCCTTTTTTACGTCTGTCTGAGAGCGAGCAATCCAGCTCGAGAAAACAATAGCACCATATAGGACTCATTCGCCATGACTTAAATGACAAAAGAGCATGCAAATTAGGTTAGGATGAAGATCAGATGCATACTCACCTCTTTTAAGTCAGATGCCTTGTGCAGAGAATCAACTGCAAACTGCAAGATATAAGGACAAAGACAGCAAACATTCATAGGCCTGTGTATATAGTGTGTAAAATGATTTGAGGAAAAAGAGAAAGTCACCCTGTTTTTGCCAAAATACCAGTTACTGTCATTGTTAGACTCTAAGAAGTTTTCCTTTCGTTTAATTTCCTTCTTTTATCTTAATTCTCGTCTGTAAAATACGCTGTATAGCCAATTTTCATTTGTTTGCTAACTAAAAAGCAACATGTCCTATTCAACCACTAAAGTGAAATCATTACTGCAGGCTGTTTCGAAAATGATGTTAAGCTGTCATTAGATCGTTCCTATTTTAAAGTGTATATGAGTCATAACGTAAAAAGCAAAACAGTGCAATATTTTCATATCCAAATAGGCAAAGATAATAAGTGCATCTTGATCTTTTGAGACACAACCCGTAATTACAGTATAAAAACACAAAACTATCATTCATAAAAAATGGATTTTTTTTGTATAACTCCACAACAAATAACTAATTTTAATAGCAAAATCAACTACAATGACCAATAAAGTCAGAAAAAAAGCAAAATAATTATCCTGTAACAATATTATTTCATGCTGCAATGCATGCTGGGAGCTCACAAACCTTTGGGAAAAAACAGCAACATTGATCATTTTGAAAGTATGCTGCAAATTAACTCATTTTTAGTCAAGATGGAACAACATTTGGTGGACTATTTTGTTATTCTTAAATGTGCTTTACATAAAAAGTCATTCATATTTATTAGGCCTATCTGTGACTTTACAATGCTGCAATGGATGAAATGCAATTGCTTATTTATTTTTATTTATTTTTTTTACAGTGAAGTTACAACCGCTGCATTTTAGTGTGGTATTTTGGAAGAAACTAAGCTTACCAGGGTACATTTTGAATAGGGCCAGAATCTGACGAACCATCTCTGATGTTTCCTAAAGCAAGACCACAAATCCCACTGCAAGCCCCACACCTATGCGCGCGCTCGAGCCTGTGGCTGCATTTCAAGACTGTTCTCGGCACGCTGATGTATATTTCATTGTCCGCGGCTTAATTTTGATTTATCGTCCGTCCATAAATTAGAAAAATATGTTTTAGAATTCCATCTTGCGGAAAAGCTGCGCGTGATGCCGGGGGATTGGACGATATTTAAGATGTCAGAGATACATATTGGATTAGCGCGCTTTGTTCGCGCGCCATAGCAGGTGTTTAATCACGGCTGATGCGCGCGCTGAAATGCGTTAGGACAGGAACGGGAGCCGCGTTCCCCGGGACTGCGATAAATCACAGCCGAAAGCAACTAACAATCCCCCTCCCCACCTACACACACACACTTCCAAAAAGCATAAAGCCAATCCTAAAGGCGCGCGTGCACGTCACTGAGGGCAGCAGTCACGTAAACGCATTTAATCTCGAACTGTTAATCGGTCTTTAAAGCGTTTAAACTTTTTTTTTTTTTGCGCCGTATTAATTTTTTACCTAAAAACCGAGCGAGTGCGCGTTATTCAGTAGCCTACCTCTGACAGGGTCTACGTTTTCTGACCATTTCTGTCAGTAGTTTTCTTTTGAGATTCGTCTCGCGCAACCATGTTTGGCGCCCTCAGCATCCAAACGTTAACTTACAATAGGCCTCTACTTTTGTAATTTTTACGATTACTGAAATATTTGCATTGCAGCCTATATGGACTTGGCTCTATGATAATTCCACTAAATCTAATTGTATGTAAATATTAATTTAGCCATACAAGAAAACAACAATAAACAAATATTGTTTAAGGGACACAAAAGATATGATTTCCACTGTACAACCAAACATTTCTACACATAGTTGTAATTGCTGCCTTACTAAACTGTAAGTTTACTTGTTGCCTTACATTTGTAAGTCAAACGAAAGTTTAGAACCTGCAGTTCATTACACTTTTTGACCATTTTGAATTGTGATGAATATTCTGAAAAATCATATATTCAGGTAGAAAATGAGATAACTCTGACAATTTAAAACGTTAAATGGATTGAAACAAGGATATTATAACAATGAAAACATTGTATGACATGAGTGTGTGTGTGTGTGTGTGTGTGTGTGTGTGTGTGTGTGTGTGTGTGAGAGAGAGAGAGAGAGAGAGAGAGAGAGAGAGAGAGAGAGAGAGAGAGAGGCAGGCGGGACAACGTTTAGAAGAGCAAACATTTTCAAGGTCATCCGGTGAACTGGAACGAGCTCAGAGAGATGCATGGCGAAAACGGCGCGTTTTGACACGAGCGCGAGGTTTGATTAAAAGGTAAAGTAATGGGTTTAAACACACGCCACGTGCGTGGCGCGCCAGACTCTGTTGGCTTTTCGCAAATTACTTAACGGTGCAGTGATGGAAATAAGATTGTAATGTTTGGTAATGGAAAAGAAAGCCCCATATTCTTTTTCTGGCCTTCTTGTTTTCTGACATACACAAAATAAATTACCCAGGCTAATAGGCATGGCGCGTGGAATTTTTTTCCCCGCACCTTCTGAGGGAATTCAAACGTGTTCCTAGCGGTTTCATTTTACATTCGTTATCTCACGCAATATTGGTTGGAATGATGAAACATCAAACACCTAATGTAACATTAACAGTACTGACTGCTGAGACAAATAGCTCACACACACAAAAAAAAGCCCCAAAAGTAACTCAACCTTGAACATAGTGGCTCTGCCTCCTGCGCGCGCCTGGCCTTAAATATGCCTAATAGTGAAAACCAGGGGCAAGAAAACAGCCATCACAAACTGGAACAAATGGGGTTTTGCAAAACACAAACAAAGATGATTTAAAGTGCTACATAAATACGTGCACATGTTAGTTAATACAACACATAATGCACCTGAGCGCATGGGAAAGGTGTCATGCAGACCCGCAAAACCGCACACAATCAACCCGCCACGCAAAAAATGAAAACGCATGACTTTGCATGAATTTTGGCTAATTATAGGCAAAAACCTGTAGGTAAATGGGGGGAGATGTCCTCCTTCATAACAATGTGCATTTACTTTTAAATTGTTACATATTTAGATATAGCTAAGTTTAGCATGTGCATGATTATTATGCATCAGCCAACCAATGTGTTATTATAGGAAATAAATATAAACATTTGCTAATTAGTTGTTATAGAACAAAATGTAAAATTATTCAAAGAGGCCATTACCATATGAGGCCATATGACTTACAAAGCAAAATCCCAGTAAAAGAGATTAATCTAAAAGCTAAAATTATTCTGCGACTTATGTAGGCATATGAATATTTACATATTTAATTGCCCATATTTTAATCGAAGATAAGCCACTATGAATGCAAATTGAAAAATTTCACTCAACTAACCCATAGGTTTTAATGAAAGCGAAGATGTCTGACATGTACATTTAATTCACGGAATACTGAATAATAACCCCATTAGTTAAAATAATGATTAAAGTGATGATAAAAAATAATCACACTAGAAACAACAAGCCACTTGAGGCCTTCACTTGAAGGGGGGGGGGGAGGGGGGGGGGGGGGGGGCGGCATCTTACCTCATGGGTCTAATTTGATCTTTTTACTTCAAAATAATAACTTTTAATCCCCAAATCCAAAAACATGAATGTGTCCATAAATCCCTCATTAACAAATAGACACAAAAAACTTTGATATTCAACATAATACATTATCATAGAGCACTATTTTCCAGAGACACAAAATTAGATCAATTAACCTCAAAACTGTTTCGGCTGACTAAATCTGACAAATGTTGATATTCAGATAAAATGACCAAATTAAAATTAGCGTAGCCATTTATCAAAAGTGCTGAGATGAGATTTTGTGTCACCTATGGTCAGGAGACCAAAAAAAATGAAGGTGACTTACCCTATGCAGCAGAGGAGACCGGGGCTAGTTGTCACACTTTCTACTTTCCACCATCGTTGCCCTGGAAAAAAAGATCGTTTATTAAACCAATAACAGTGCATGCTGTCACATTATGAACCTGTCTTGAAATAGCCATTTAAAGTAACAAGTAATTGCCAACAGATTGGCTATTGCAATTATTAATTGGGTATAGTGACAACATTTAGAACTTGTTTGGAGAACATAGTTCAACCTTCATTATAGATATGTTTTATATGTTGGTTTATAGTGGTTATTTATATATTTATTAAACATGATATAATATTACTTCATTATAATATATTGACTTTCATTATAATATATTGACTATCTATCTATCTATCTATCTATCTATCTATCTATCTATCTATCTATCTATCTATCTATCTATCTATCTATCTATCTATCTAACTATCTATCTATCTATCTATCTATCTGACTATCTATCTGACTATCTATCTGACTATCTATCTATCTATCTATCTATCCATCTATCCATCCATCCATCCATCCATCCATCCATCCATCCATCCATCCACATTATAACATTATAAAAAATATGATGGTGTTGGAAATTGTAGAGGATA
>JARWKJ010000014.1:34265157-34530157 GCA_029959095.1 Rhinichthys osculus
GTTATAGTCACTCTGGGCTTCTATGACATATGATCTCTCATGTCATACATGTTTTGTTACAGAAGCTGCCTTCTTATGCCGAAATTTGCATTGCCTCACTCGCAACACACAAGGTAGTGAGGCTGACATTTCCTCTCCACAACCGCTGACTAAAAATACCCTGAGGTACATGGAGGACATGGACAAGCACAACAGGCCTGCAGAGATACACAGACTAGTGTGATGACAAGCAACAGCAGGCTGAAGAGAAAAGCTCAGCCATGACGCCAAGATGGGTCACATCCAACAACAGCAGAACACAAATAACACATCTAAACATCTGCAACAATGTCACAGCAATGACAACTGACACAAACACTGCACTAAAAAGTGCATATATTGGTATATATTGGGGTTGTCAATGCACACACACACAAACACACACATATATACATATGTATATATACATATATACAAATATACAGCACAAAATATATTGAGTTGCTGAGCGTTATATATGTACATACGCGCACTCTCTTTATGTTTATTATACACGCGCACGCTCAATGTAATACAGATGCAGTTCCAGTGCACATATACACTGGTGCCCGTGAGCCCGTTATCAGAGCCCTTGGCCGAGATACTGGCGCGGTGTGAACTCACCCATAGCTCGGTTCCCCAGCTCATGGTTTCCGCGCGTTCTTCGCGTAATAATCCACGATTCGTGCGTTCGGATGCGTGTTGGTACTCCAAAGCACAGCAGCAACACAAAGTCCGTGTGTGTCGCTCCTCGGTTTCTGCGCGAATGAACGTGCGCGTGTTTGCGTGGGGGGTGGGTGTGTGTGTGTGTGTGTGTGTGTGTGTGTGTCTCTAGTCTGGAGGCTTCGAGTACTGCCTCTCTCAGTTCTTTCTGATATGAGAAGGGCGCCTAAACAGCGGCTACTTTGCACGCTCGTTTCCTGAAAATGGCACAGAAGTTCAGAACCGCAGAAGCATCATGTTCAAATTCACAGTCAGTCACACATGCGCGCGCTCTCTCAGAGAGAGTGAGAGACAGACGCAGAGCTCGACCACGCGCATCACGGCCCCGGTGACAGCTGCACTGGCGGGAGCGCGCACGCCGTAGAACGCAAAAGGATCGAGGGGAAAAATCGATAAATGATAATCCACTCGCTGGACAGATGGCGAGCCTGCTCAGAACAATAAGAGCTAGTTTGTATTTCTCGTGGTATCCAATGTTTCCATTTGAGTGTTGAAAAGTGTTTTATACATATATAAATAATTTGTAAATATTTCAAATAATGTTGAGATTTCAATGACTGCAAAATATTGTGAGATTATTAGGCCTATTATGTGACATATTAGCATAAATATATACTAATTATATAATGTATAACATGGGGTTTGATATAAATGGCTCACTGTAATTAAGGAATTAAAACACTGTGGGGAGGTTTTACAGTAAAACATTTTTTGGAAGATTTGCATTACTGAATGAAGAGATTTGCAGTCATCTCTGCAATGCACACTCATAAACTGATTAAATGTGATGTTGGCGGGAGCACGTGAGTGATGACAACTGCTGCTGACGAGTTCAGGGTGAAGGCGAGCTTGTAGCGCCATCTAGTGGACAGAGGCCTTTATGGCGCAAGCATGGTCTACAGAAAATTATTGTTTTTAATACCACACAAATGTATTGAAGCACATATTCAAGTGAGTGATATTGATCCACTTCATCCACAACCTTTGTAAACGCCAGCTTAATGAACCCTAAATCATCAATTGTCCCTGCGTTTTATTGATGTGTTTTTAGTTTATTCAAGTTCAAGTTCTTTCATTTAGGGCCTATAGCACATTTAAAAACAGCCACAAGACTGACCGAAGTGCTGTTTCAAGTAAGTATAGTTCTGAATTAAAGGTTAAGGTGTAACCATGAATTATAAATAAATTAACATTTAAATTGCAGCTCTATAAAAACAGAAATTATTTATATTTTGCAGTACAGTTTTTAGTTGTATAGTACGTTATTGTTTGTGGCAAACAATTACGTACTATGGTAGCATTTAGTTGCACTGAAACAAATCACCTTCAGACTTTCCTTTTCACTTTAGCCATTATTTTGAAAAGATTTAGTTTCTGTTTTTAGTTGTTATGCCTCATACACAAGCCTGCTTTTGTTATGGCCGCTGCAGAAAGTTTGAGCAGATAACCTACTAATCTGAATTTGACTAACTACTATAATTAGGGTTAAACAGTATTTTTTAAATGCTAAATGATATGCAGAATAAAATGAGACATTTCTGCATTGATCACATTCTCATGGTGGCTACCAGCATGATGAAATGACCATGAATCAGGAAACTAATAAGCATGCTGGGTTTTGGCTTCATTCATTTTGGCTTCAATTTTTTTATTAAATTATGGCAGTTTTTTTAACACTTGACTTAAGCATTTATTGACACTGGAAATTAATGTCCTGCTTTAAATAATAGTAAAACAC
Organism: Rhinichthys osculus; assembly: GCA_029959095.1. Classification (NCBI taxonomy): domain Eukaryota; kingdom Metazoa; phylum Chordata; class Actinopteri; order Cypriniformes; family Leuciscidae; genus Rhinichthys; species Rhinichthys osculus. The sequence goes on from JARWKJ010000014.1 coordinate 34,267,637, forward strand.
AGAGACAGTGATAATAGAATACCAACCATCCATCCATCCATCTTCTTCCGCTTATCCGGGGCCGGGTCGCGGGGGCAGCAGTCTAAGCAGAGATGCCCAAACTTCCCTCTCCCTGGACACTTCCTCCAGCTCTTCCGGGGGGACACCGAGGCATAGTCTCTCCAGCGTGTCCTAGGTCTTCCCCGGGGTCTCCTCCCAGTGGGACCTGCCCGGAACACCTCCCCGGGAAGGCGTCCAGAAGGCATCCGAAACCGATGCCCGAGCCACCTCAGCTGACCCCTCTCGATGTGGAGGAGCAGCGGCTCTACTCTGAGCTCCTCTCGAGTGACCGAGCTTCTCACCCTCTCTCTAAGGGATCGCCCAGCCACCCTGCGGAGAAAGCTCATTTCGGCCGCCTGTATCCGGGATCTTGTCCTTTCGGTCATGACCCAAAGCTCATGACCATAGGTGAGAGTAGGAACGTAGATTGACCGGTAAATCGAGAGCTTTGCCTTACGGCTCAGCTCTTTCTTCACCACTACAGACCGGTACATCGACCGCATTACTGCAGAAGCTGCACCGATCCGTCTGTCAATCTCCCGTTCCATCCTTCCCTCATTCGTGAACAAAACCCCAAGATACTTAAACTCCTCCACTTGAGGAAGGATCTCTCCACCAACCTGAAGTGAGCAAGCCGCCCTTTTCCGACTGAGGACCATGGCCTCGGATTTGGAGGCGCTGATTCTCATCCCAGCCGCTTCACACTCGGCTGCAAACCGTCCCAGTGCATGCTGAAGGTCCTGGTGTGAGGGGGCCAACACGACAACATCATCCGCAAAGAGCAGAGACGAAATCGCGTGGTCCCCAAACCTGACACCCTCCAAAATTATGAACAGAACCGGCGACAAAGGGCAGCCCTGCCGGAGTCCAACATGCACCGGGAAGAAGTCTGACTTACTACCGCCAATGCGAACCAAGCTCCTGCTTCGGTCATACAGGGACCGGACAGCCCTTAGCAAAGGACCCGGGACCCTATACTCCCGGAGCACCCTCCACAGGCCGCCTCGGGGGACACAGTCAAATGCCTTCTCCAAATCCACAAAGCACATGTGGACTGGTTGGGCAAACTCCCATGAACCCTCCAGCACCCTGTAGAGGGTATAGAGCTGGTCCAGTGTTCCACGGCCTGGACGAAAACCGCACTGTTCCTCCTGAATCCGAGGTTCCACTATCGGCCGTATTCTCCTCTCCAGTACCCTGGCATAGACTTTCCCAGGGAGGCTGAGAAGTGTGATCCCCCTGTAGTTGGAACACACCCTCCGGTCCCCCTTCTTAAAAAGAGGGACCACCACCCCGGTCTACCATCCCAGAGGCACTGTCCCCGACCGCCACACGATGCTGCAGAGGCGTGTCAGCCAAGACAGCCCCACAACATCCAGAGACTTGAGGTACTCAGGGCGGATCTCATCTAACCTGACTCCGCCAGATGGATTTGCTCCGCATATCCATCTGGAAAACTTCCGTTGAAGTAGTTTTGGTAAGGGGCGAAAATACTAGTTAGCTGATTGGCCTATGTTGGTGATAGACGGGCCAAATCAACCAATCAGATCAACGAAGCATATGACGTACTAACAGAGCGTATCTTTTCCTCTGAGAAAAGCCTCCAGAGCAGTGTTTTGCTCTTCTTTCAGTGAAGAAATACTCTGTAATTCCGATAAAACTTGCTCGATAGCCACGCTGATGCTAGTTTCATCCGCTGAAGCCGACATGTTCTTTAGACTGAACTGTCGCGCTTCTCGTTGCGTCACACCTCAACCCGCCTCAAAGCCAACGCTGATTGGACGTTCGTTTGGTGAACTGCTCCCAAATTTTCTTTAACGGAAAGTATCCAGACTGATCTGCGAGTGAAACCTTGAAAGCTCGCGAGATCAGGATGGTCTCACGAGGCTAGATCTCATCCACCCCCGGTGCCTTGCCACCGAGGAGTTTCTTGACTACCTCGGTGACCTCAGCTAGGGTGATGGACGAGTCCACCTCTGAGCCCCCAGCCTCTGCTTCCTCAATAGAAGACGTGACGGCGGGATTGAGGAGATCCTCGAAGTATTCCTTCCACCGTCCGACGACATCCCCAGTTGAGGTCAAGAGCTGCCCACCTCCACTGTAAACAGCGTTGGTAGGGCACTGTTTCCCTCTCCTGAGGCGCCGGACAGTTTGCCAGAATCTCTTCGAGGCCAGCCGAGAGTCCTTCTCCATGGCCTCACCGAACTCCTCCCAGGCCCGAGTTTTTGCCTCCACAACCACCCGGGCTGCAGTCCGCTTGGCCTGCCGGTACCTGTCAGCTGCCTCAGGAGTCCCACAAGCCAACCAGGCCCGATAGGACTCCTTCTTCAGCTTGACGGGATCCTTTACTTCCGGTGTCCACCACCGGGTTCGGGGATTGCCGCCTCGACAGGCACCGGAGACCTTACGGCCACAGCTCCGAGCCGCCGCTTCGACAATGGAGGCGGAGAACATGGTCCACTCAGACTCAATATCTCCAGCCTCCCTCGGGAAGGCGGACCAGGCCGTGCAGGCGACCAGGGCGGACCAGGCCGTGACCAGGGTGGACCAGGCCGTGCAGAGGCCGATGGCGGACCAGGACCGATGGCGGATGTCTTGTTATGTTTTCCTGGGTTGTCACCAGTGATGCGCGGGTTGATCCAAAATGAGCCAGGGCGAACCAGGCCATGCAGGGACCCAGGGCGGACCAGGCCGTGCAGGCGACCAGGGCCGACCAGGCCGTGACCAAGCCATGCAGGGACCCAGGGCGGACCAGGCCGTACAGGCGACCAGGGCGGACCAGGCCGTGACCAGGGCGGACCAGGCCGTGACCAGGGCGAACCAGGCCATGCAGGGACCCAGGGCGGGCCAGGCCGTGCAGGCGACCAGGGCGGACCAGGCCGTGACCAAGCCATGCAGGGACCCAGGGCGTGTGACCCAGGCCGTGACCAGGGCGGAGCAGGCCGTGCAGGGACCGAGGGCGGACCAGGCCGTTTCCAGGGCGGACCAGGCCGTGACCAGGGCGGACCAGGCCGTGCAGGGACCGAGGGCGGACCAGGCCGTTTCCAGGGCGGACCAGGCCGTGACCAGGGCGGACCAGGCCGTGACCAGGGCGGACCAGGCCGTGACCAGGGCGGACCAGGCCGTGTAGGGACAGAGGGCGGACCAGGCCGTGACCAGGGCGGACCAGGCCGTGCAGAAACCGAGGGCGGACCAGGCCGTTTACAGGGCGGACCAGGCCGTTTACAGGGCGGACCAGGCCGTGACCAGAGCGGACCAGGCCATGACCAGGCCGTGACCAGAGCGGACCAGGGCGGACCAGGCCGTGCAGGGACCGAAGGCGGACCAGGCCGTGCAGGCGACCAGGGCGGACCAGGCCGTGACCAGGGCGGACCAGGCCGTGCAGGGGCCGATGGCGGACCAGGCAGTTCAGGCGACCAGGGCGGACCAGGGCGGACCAGGCCGTGACCAGGGCGAACCAGGCCATGCAGGGACCCAGGGCGGACCAGGCCATGCAGGCGACCAGGGCCGACCAGGCCGTGACCAAGCCATGCAGGGACCCAGGGCGGACCAGGCCGTGACCAAGCCATGCAGGGACCCAGGGCGGACCAGGCCGTGACCAGGGCGCACCAGGCCGTGCAGACGACCAGGGCGGACCAGGCCGTGCAGAGACCCAGGGCGGACCAGGCAGTGCAGGCCGTGACCAGGGCGGACCAGGCCGTGCAGGGACCGAGGGCGGACCAGGCCGTTTCCAGGGCAGACCAGGCCGTGACCAGGGCGGACCAGGCCGTGACCAGGGCGGACCAGGCCGTGACCAGAGCAGACCAGGCCGTGACCAGGGCGGACCAGGCCGTGACCAGGGCGGAACAGGCCATGCAGGGACCGAGGGCGGACCAGGCCGTGACCAGGGCGGACCAGGCCGTGACCAGACCGGACCAGGGCGGACCAGGCCGTGACCAGGGCGGACCAGGCCGTGACAAGGGCGGACCAGGCCGTGACCAGAGCGGACCAGGCCGTGACCAGGGCTGACCAGGCTGTGCAGGCGACCAGGGCGGACCAGGCCGTGCAGGCGACCAGGGCGGACCAGGCCGCGACCAGGGCGGACAAGTCCGTGACTAGGGCGAATCAGGCCATGCAGGGACCCAGGGCGGACCAGGCCGTGCAGGCGACCAGGGCCGACCAGGCCGTGACCAAACCATGCAGGGACCCAGGGCGGCCCAGGTTGTGCAGGCAACCAGGGCGGACCAGGCCGTGACCAGGGCGTGCAGGCGACCAGGGCAGACCAGGCCGTGACCAAGGCGAACCAGGCCATGCAGGGACCCAGGGCGGACCAGGCCGTGCAGGCGACCAGGGCGGACCAGGCCGTGACCAAGCCATGCAGGGACCCAGGGCGGACCAGGCCGTGCAGGCGACCAGGGTGGACCAGGCCGTGACCAGGGCGTGCAGGCGACCAGGGCGGACCAGCCCGTGCGGACCAGGTCGTGACCAGGGCAGACCAGGGCGGACCAGGCCGTGCAGGCGACCAGGCCGGACCAAGCCGTGACCAGGGCGGACCAGGCCGCGACCAGGGCGGACAAGTCCGTGACTAGGGCGAACCAGGCCATGCAGGGACCCAGGGCGGACCAGGCCGTGCAGGCGACCAGGGCCGACCAGGCCGTGACCAAGCCATGCAGGGACCCAGGGCGGCCCAGGTTGTGCAGGCGACCAGGGCGGACCAGGCCGTGACCAGGGTGTGCAGGTGACCAGGGCGGACCAGGCCGTGACCAAGGCGAACCAGGCCATGCAGGGACCCAGGGCGGACCAGGCCGTGCAGGCGACCAGGGCGGACCAGGCCGTGACCAAGCCATGCAGGGACCCAGGGCGGACCAGGCCGTGCAGGCGACCAGGGTGGACCAGGCCGTGACCAGGGCGTGCAGGCGACCAGGGCGGACCAGGCCGTGCAGCGACCGAGGGCGGACCAGGCCGTGACCAGGGCGGACCAGGCCGTGCAGGGACCGAGGGCGGACCAGGCCGTGACCAAGCCATGCCGGGACCCAGGGCGGACCAGGCCGTGCAGGCGACCAGGGCAGACCAGGCCGTGACCAGGGCGTGCAGGCAGTTCAGGCGACCAGGGCGGACCAGGCCGTGACCAGGGCGGACCAGGCCGTGCAGGCGACCAGGGCGGACCAGGCCGTGACCAGGGCGAACCAGGCCATGCAGGGACCCAGGGCGGACTAGGCCGTGCAGGCAACCAGGGCCGACCAGGCCGTGACCAAGCCATGCAGGGACCCAGGGCGGACCAGACCGTGACCAGGCCGTGCAGGCAGTTCAGGCGACCAGGGCGGACCAGGCCGTGCAGGCGACCAGGGCAGACCAGGCCGTGACCAGGGCGGACCAGGCTGTGCAGAGACCCAGGGCAGACCAGGCCGTGCAGGCGACCAGGGCAGACCAGGCCGTGACCAGGGCGTGCAGGCAGTTCAGGCGACCAGGGCGGACCAGGCCGTGCAGGCGACCAGGGCGGACCAGGCCGTGCAGGTGACCAGGGCGGACCAGGCCGTACCAGGCCGTGACCAGGGCGGACCAGGCTGTGCAGAGACCCAGGGCGTTCCAGGCACTCCAGGCCGTGACCAGGGCGGACCAGGCGACCAGGGCGGACCAGGCCGTGCAGGCGACCAGGGCGGACCAGGCCGTGCAGGCGACCAGGGCGAACCAGGACGTGCAGGCGACCAGGGCGGACCAGGCCGTGCAGGCGACCAGGGCGGACCAGGCCGTGCAGGCGACCAGGGCGGACCAGGCAGTTCAGGCCGCGACCAGGGCGGACCAGGACGTGCAGGCAACCAGGGCGGACTAGGCCGTGACCAGGGCGGACCAGGCCGTACAGACGATTAGGGTAGAACAGGCCGTGACCAGGGCGGACCAGGCCGTACAGGCGACTAGGGTGGACCAGGCCGTGCAGGCAACCAGGGCGGACCAGGCCGTGTAGAGACCCAGGGCGGACCAGCCCGTGACCAGGGCGAACCAGACCATGCAGGGACCCAGGGCGGACCAGGCCGTGCAGGCGACCAGGGCGGACCAGGCCGTGACCAGGGCGCACCAGGCTGTGCAGGCGACCAGAGCGACCAGGCAGTTCCGACCAAGGATCCGTGTTGGCGTAGTTTTCTGTCACGAAACTGCTCTGAGACCAGAAAGTTTAGATCCAAATGAAGCTTTTAATAAGATGGGGGTAATCCAGACACGTAATCAAATGAACAGGAAACAGATCAAAATCCAGGTAGGTAGTCCAAACAAACAAACAAGGCTGGGGACAAGGCAAACGGGTAATCCAGAGGCAGGCAGAAAGTCCAAAAAAATGAAATGCAGGGAACCTTGTGAAGTTACCACAGACTGTAAGGGTGTGACACAAAAGAAATTACCATGAGCTTTGCGACTGCCTGTTGGTTAACTAAAAAAAAATATAAACAAATGCATTCTTTTTTTTTACAGAAGTCATGGCACTGGGTCAAATTCCAGTTGGGTATCAAAGATCTTCTCTATTTCACAGCCTGTCTAGGCCTGTTGATCTAAGTTGATATCAGTCACACACTGATGTAGTTCATGTGTTGAGCTGTTCGGGTCAAATCAGGAGTTTCCACTACAAATGCGATGTGGCCACATGCATTTCTGTGAGTTCAGCATTACCATATAAGTCTGTGTTTTTTCAGAGAGAAAAAAGCAACATTAGCCTACTGTTTGCCATTATTATTATTCTTTTGAAATCTGATCAGAAAACATGAGAATTGTTTTATTCTACAATAAACATTTTATGTTTCTCTTCAGGTTTATACAAAGGTACTTTGAAGTTGGGTATAAGATACAGACAAGATTAAATGTAATAGAAACCAAATATTCTCGGGTAATATTTTATACATTAACATAAATGCCTTTGTCTTGCCATAATTAGGAAGTTAAACTATTGTAGACAGGTAAATGACAAAAAAAATCACATTAAATACTGGATTAAATTTAAAATCCAAATTTATAATTCAGAGTGATGTTATTGTTGTTTTTTGTTTTGTTAGATCAACTTCCTGCACTATGCACAACGTGGTGATAAATAATTATAGATATTTGGAAGACTTACATTTACTGAATTAAAAGAAATTTGATGTCAGTGCGCTCTCATGAACAACGATGAAATATAATTTTGGCAGGAGAATTTGAATACTGACATCTGTAGCCCAAGCTTGCAGAATTAAAGATAAGCTACAGCTCCATCTAGTGGACAAACTCGATTAAGACTCTGCTTTTGTTAGGTCAGCGTGTTTGCCACCCTCAGTATTGACTGTTTTTTTTATTAAATCATTATGGTAATTAATTACCGTTTTAATAATAATATGAGTTAAATGCAACATGTGAAAGGCAATATTTTTCACTTACAGAAGTTTACCAAACAAAATACTTTTGAAAGCTATGTTTGAAATCATGTACACTCATGTAGGAAGTGAAACTAAACTCTAATAAAAATTATTTATTGCATTAATAGAAAAATACAATTAATTGTAGTCTGCCTCGACCAAGATTCCACTCCAAAATATATTTTAGAATGAGCTCATCCCCAAAATGGCTTAATTATCATAGAGATGAGAGAAAGTGAAGTTATATTGTTTCTTCACCATTTGGGGTGATCACATCATGAGCAAATGGTAATCAATTGTAGAATGGGAATGGGTGTGAGACACAGAGAATCTTCTCAGACAATGGGGTGTCTCAACTTCATTAACATACAGACCACAGCTGTTATAACAAGAACAACTTAATTTACATTAAGAGTGGTAAACTGTAACAGGATAAAAGGTTTGAGATTTGGATGTTCTGGGTTCATTCTGACGCCGGTGAACCCAAGGTGCTTCGTGTACCTTGCCACTGCTATGCTGTAATAAACTTCATTTTTGAGATCTTCGAAGTCTACTTCATTTTTTCTTACAGTGTCCATTTTAAACTGGGTCCTGTACTGAGCCCATTACACCACAGTCTCGACGGATCCCATCACAAGTTGTCAGCCAAGAACCAGTACAGTTATGATTTCACCTGAGATATATTTAAATGGCAGGTGTAAACAGGTCTGAGAGAATTCAGAGATGATGCCTGCCATAAATCACCATTCTGACCAGTCTGATAGTTTTTGCAAACGATAAAGACAGAGGCTTTTGAACCTGGAGGAACGGGAATGGTTGAGACATCAATGCTGGAACTGAATGTCCTCAGTTTTCTAAAAGAGAGAGCAGAGTTTAATTATTCATAATATTCATACACAAATATTAGCCACTGCAAAGTTATATTTATCTACTACAGGGTGATCAGCTTAAATCACTATATCTGTCAGTGACATAAACTCACCTCATCTTGAAAGGTCTTTGGTACATCACACTCAAGTTTAACTGGATCAAGAGAGACTGAAGATAAAAAGGAAATAACCCCTTTAACATATTTACATTCACATTGTATGTATATGGCCAATTCTACAGAATTGGTGCAAACTGCTCTCTCTCATGTGCTACAGTATATGGTGAGTAGATTGATCCCATCATTTTGAGGTAAATGTGTTCTAAAGTCTAAAAATCTGTGTGTAACTTTAAGGAATGTCACTACCAAACTCATTTTTTCTGCTATTGAGAAAACTTTTTTGGATGTTATTCCATAAAATTTAGTTGTTATACGTGTTCAACTGTTCTGGCCAGTGATTGCTAACCATGTGCTGATTAGCATCTTCGAGCTAGGCTCAAAAGTATCTAAAATTGTCACTACCAAAACAGTCACAACCAAAACATGTCTTGAAGTTTCGGTTGTGACATTATTGTTTTGGTAGTGACAAAAGGAAACACATAATCCTTTATTTGGAGGAATAAACTACATTTTAGTACAGTTATGCAAATAATTACTACTGTAGTATGTTTTAGTAGTGTTTTACGGTTTTAGTATGCAAGATTCTGTTAAAATTCTGTAATGTGATGAGGTTACAATTACTTAAGGTTGCAGTCCATGATACTAGCTTAGGTGTAAGGTTGTTGTCAGTAATGTTAATTTCTATGATTAACTTGACAGGGAGAATGACATAAAACACCAACATGCCTAAAAAACATCAGTGGCATGTAAAAAGTATCAGTGAATTATCTGACAGGGAGCAAAGACATGTCAGAAAAACATGGAGGAAAAGACACAGGATGATGGTGAAAAGACAAAAAGGGACGCACAATCGCATGTCTAGATCAACCTGTTCAAAGCAGCATGTAAAAAGTTGTAATTTGTAAAACTGTTGAATACTCCTTAGAACAAAGGGAAATTATTCTGAAATTAATGTTTTATGTAAGCACACACACACACACACACACACACAGTTCAGTGGTTCTGGAGATTTATCTGAATGAGGAAAATTATTCTGAAATTAATGTTTTATGTAAACACACACACACACACACACACACACACACACACACACACACACACACAGTTCAGTGGTTCTGGACATTGTAAGTTGTTGAGCATACCTCTTCTCACTTGCACCTCAAGACCCAAAGTATAGAATAGCTCTAGGTGTTCTTATAAGATATTTACTGTCAGATGTGTGTCTGCTATTTGTACTGACTGCATATGTGCATCATAGTTATTTATTTATATTAACATAAAATGTGGACAGTCTAATTCAGCCATGGCAAACTAAGTATTGTGGTCACTACCAAAACATTACTGTCACTACCAAAAATGTGCAGTCACTACCGTAACATGGGATGTTTTGTCAAAAATAAAGTATATTGAATTATCAACAAAGATGTTATGAAAATGTTCGGTTCAATGCATATTCAAACTAATGAATCCTTAAAGGCACAATATGTAAGAATTTTTCGCCACAAGAGGGCGCAGTTTCCAACAATAACAAAGGCGTAGGTTGATGACGCAGTGATAAGCTGAATGATGGGACTTGCTGTCAAGCTGATGGATCTAATGTTTATGGATGAGTGCAAACATTCATGTTTTTGAACATTACAGTGGTATGAAGCAGGTCGCGATTGCTAAAGGGACAGATATCACACGCGAGTCCTGCGGATATAAAGGAATAAGGGTGCTGGATTACTCACACAGGTCAGTTTATTAGACGAATTAAACTTGTGAGGTAACGCAGCGCTGCTTCACTTGGTCTAACGTTACACTATCACACTAAACGGTATTTAAATGTGTGTTGAAAGTTATAATGTTATTCTACGTGTTAATTCGTTTGCTATACGAAACTAGCAGTAAGCTAGATCAACATTAGAATAACATACTAACCATATTCTAACATGTAATCATGTTGAGCTAACGTTATATAACATTGATTTGTTTTATGTACATTTGCTCGCCTGTATAATAAAGCTGTCAAGTCGTGACTCGTGAAGCTCTGTCGAGTCCAAGTTAGTCGCGGACGCTAGCTCTCGGCATCTCAAAAACCCCACGCTGATATTGATCCTCATTTTAGTTCTCCTTGTTTGTCCCAAAGTCTGCTTGCCATGGTTTATAATGTTTGAAAGAAACAAGAACTTTGTGCCGCTAAACGTTACGCACTACGCAGTTGTCCACGTCTGTCGCCATGGTTACGTCATGGCTATGGCAGTACGAGCGGAAACCGAGGATAGCACGGATATTGTGTCATTGACAGGCGACGTTTTTTGCCGGGACGGCCACTTATTTAAAATTGGAATTTCTCTGAAATAAAAAATCTTTGGAGACTTTTGGGATATTGTAAGTACACAACTGCAGGAAATATATCCCACTGTCCAAGTGATTTTGGGATATTTTATTACAAAATTCTTACATATTGTACCTTTAACTTTGCAATCAGTACGATAAACTTTATGCCTTCTACAAAGAAGGATTGGGTTCAAAATACAACAAATCTCATAAATTACACTTAAAATATTATTAAAATTATAATCTTTATTGATTTAACCTGTAAATATAAAAAAAATATATATAATTATAAGGTAGATGTAAACAAAATCTTAATGCAGTATAACAAATTTGGGGAGAAGGAAAATATTCCAGCATTTTCTGAAAATACAATATGAGAATTAACTGCACAATTACTAGAAAAGCGTACCTTGGATATTATACAATTTGCATACATGCTAAATTTGTGGGAAAAAAATAAATTTCAAGATGTTTTCAACTCTGACTTTGCACCAATTCTGTAGAATGGCCCAGAGAGATCATGAATTCATCAGAACAGTCAGAGCTGATGTAATAAAATACTTACAGTGTGGTTTTAGATGCCCCATGCTGTCACGTCTCTGGCGTTTCACTGTCTCTCTTGATTCATTGGCTTGTGGTTCTGCCTGTTTGTTCTCCATCTCCTCTCCAGTTTTACAGTGGCTTCTTTCCTGTGACAATTTCGCTGCCCAATTTATAAAGACAATTTACTTTTTGTTAATATATAAAATGCAAGATTAAGAATGAAATTCTGTGGGAGTGTATGTGGTGTGCAGTATTTATTATTAGTCATATATCTTGCATGTCAGTGTATAGAACTGACACTAGAAGCAAATGAGGTAAGAAAGTATCATGTCATGTGCATCAATAAATCTGATCACATATTGTTAGTAAATCAAACAATATATTATTTGTTGTATTTAAAATAGGGATGCACGATATATCGGCCCCCATATCGGTATCGGACGATTTATTTCCTTCAGCTGAGACACTTTAGATGCACACAATTATAATGAGAACATCATGGGACATAGCTTTTGTTTTTGTAATCAGGCTCTAAAAATTATATAACAATTTGGATTTCGAGTTATCTGCCAATATATTGGGTATCAGCGTTTAAATATAAAGAATTATTGGTTATCGGTATCAGCCAAAATGTTTATATCGCTTCATCCCAAAAATTATGTTACTTAACGGATGCTTATTTTTTTAAATTAATTCTTTGTTAAGGAGCTGTTGATAATAAATTGTTTAGTGGCCCCTTTTCTGTTGCTTGAGATTATGAGTGGATAACTAAAATATTAAGACTGAATGTACATTTTGAAATTGAGAGTTGAGATGTGTAGGTGTAATTAGCCTCTGCCTCTACAGTTTTTTTTTTTTTTTTATCTTATGGCTTTAAGTTTATGGACCAAAAAAAAAAATGAATAGAATTAATTTATAAAGTTATGGTTTACAAAGAAAGGCCCCATTTTCATGTAAATATATATTTCCCAATAAAAAATGATCAAATGCACTATTAATGGTAATTAACACTTTAGTCCAATTCTCACTATTAACTAGCTGCTTAACAAAATATGAATTACTGCTTATTAATAGTTAGTAAGGTAGTTGTTAATTTGAGGTATTTGGTAGGATTAAAGGATGTAGAATATGGTCATGCAGAATAAGGCATTGACATGTGCTTTATAATTACTAATAAACAGCCAATATCCTAGTAAAATCCATGCTAATAAGCAGCAAGAATGCATGATCATAGGTTTGATTTTGAAATTCGATGAGACATCCCCGGAAGCTGAGGACGCATCCTGCATTCGAATTTCGATGCATCCTCGATATCTAGAACACATCCGGTTAGCCTACACACTCATGATGCAATACGAGACCCCATCCGCTTATGTGCGAGAGTGATTTCAGCAGTGTTGCCAAGTTCGCGGCTTGTTAATATTTAACATTCTACCAATTATAAACTGTGCTAGATGATGAGTTATTTGAGGAAGGCACTTTTGAGCACCTTTATGAAAACAGACTTTATTTTTAGCTATGGTGATTTTCAAGCTGAAATAGTGTATAACGCATAGCCTAACAGTGACGCATTTTAGATATGGGAATTGCATATGAATTCAGGGGCCGGTGTGGTGCCGAATTCTGACCCCCGCCAAATTATTACCCCCCTAGTAGGCTATGGTAGGTTTAGGATTAGTTTTGGGGGAGGGGTTAGGATTAGGCAATCAGGTTTATCAACGAGGGGGGTAATAATTTGGCAGGCAGTCGAAATTCGGCACAACACCGGATTCATGAAACAAATTCTTAACTGCCAAATTCTTCTTATTTTCTAACTCAAGAAGAACGATAAGAATAATTATTCTTAAGATAACATTTAAGAAGTAGGCTATTCATATTCCCGAAAAGAATGTTCGTAAAAATCATCGTAAATTTGGATAACCTCCAACCTATCTTACATATTCAAATGTAAGATGCTTAATTAATTTATTGGGTTGTTTCAAATATTAAGCATTACAACATAACAGTAGCTAAATATCAGGGCCGGATTAAGAATTCAGAGGGCCCTGGGCACAATGTCTTGTAGGCCCCCCCTTAGGCAGGCCAAATGTAGTTTGTCCAAGGACATTTTTTATTACTGACTTAAAAGGAACTTTGTTGAATTAGCGATTCAAGAACTAAGCTAGAATTAGCGAGGCAGCACAAGACACACTGAGAAAGAGAGAGAGAGAGAGAGAGAGAGAGAGAGAGAGAGAGAGAGAGAGAGAGAGAGAGAGAGAGAGAGAGAGAGAGAGAGAGAGAGAGAGAGAGAGAGAGAGACAGAGAGACCGAGACCAGACGCATCCACTCTAGAGAGAGCGCAAAAAGATGGAGCGCAAATGAATGGGAAAGACCGCTGCATCTTGAGACAAGCTCTTTTAAAATAATGATTTGAACGATTTTATTGTGCGTAGGCCTACGTACCGTTCTTGCCCGCTAGCTACAGGGGATACGCTGTATTTTGTTTAAAAAAACAAGGTCCCGAGGCAGGCGCATGTAACGGTGACGGGTCCCGAGGTAGGCGCGTATATCAGTGACTTCTTATTATCAGTATACAGTATAATGATATAGGCTATCAGTAGCCTATATCAGTGACTTTGGAGTCGGGTCCCGAGTATAACGTATAACGGCGTATAACGGTGAGTGACACCGGGTCCCGAGGCAGGCGCATATAACGGTGACGGGTCCCGAGGCAGGCGCATATAACGGGGACGGGTCCTGAGGCAGAAGCGTATATCCGTGACGGGTCCCGAGTGTAACGTTTAACGGCGTATAGCGGTGAGTGACGCCGGGTCCCGAGGCAGACGCATATAACGGTGACGGGTTCCGAGGCAAGTGCATATAACGGTGACGGGTCCCGAGGCAGGCGCATATAACGGTGACGGGTCCCGAGGCAGGCGCATATAACGGTGACGGGTCCCGAGGCAGACGCATATAACGGTGACGGGTCCCGAGGCAGACGCATATAACGGTGACGGGTCCCGAGGCAGGTGCATATAACGGTGACTGGTTCCGAGGCAGGCGCATATAACGGGGACGGGTCCTGAGGCAGAAGCGTATATCCGTGACGGGTCCCGAGTGTAACGTTTAACGGCGTATAGCGGTGAGTGACGCCGGGTCCCGAGGCAGACGCATATAACGGTGACGGGTTCCGAGGCAAGTGCATATAACGGTGACGGGTCCCGAGGCAGGCGCATATAACGGTGACGGGTCCCGAGGCAGGCGCATATAACGGTGACGGGTCCCGAGGCAGACGCATATAACGGTGACGGGTTCCGAGGCAAGTGCATATAACGGTGACGGGTCCCGAGGCATGCGTGTATAACGGTGTCTCGGGATATATATCAGTCACCTCGGGTCCCGAGAATAATGTTTAACGGCGTATAACAGTGAGTGACGCCGGGTCCCGAGGCAGACGCATATAACGGTGACGGGTTCCGAGGCAAGTGCATATAACGGTGACGGGTCCCGAGGCAGGCGCATATAACGGTGACGGGTCCCGAGGCAGGCGCATATAACGGTGATGGGTCCCGAGGCAGGCGCATATAACGGTGACGGGTCCCGAGGCACACGCGTATAACGGTGACGGGTTCCGAGGCAAGTGCATATAACGGTGACGGGTTCCGAGGCAAGTGCATATAACGGTGACGGGTCCCGAGGCATGCGTGTATAACGGTGTCTCGGGATATATCAGTCACCTCGGGTCCCGAGAATAATGTTTAAAGGCGTAGCTATAACAGTGAGTGACGCCGGGTCCCGAGAATAATGTTTAACGGCGTATAACAGTGAGTGACGCCGTGTCCCGAGAATAATGTTTAACGGCGTATAACAGTGAGTGACGCCGTGTCCCGAGAATAGTCTTTAAAGGCGTATAACAGTGAGTGACGCCGTGTCCCGAGAATAGTCTTTAAAGGCGTATAACAGTGAGTGACGCCGTGTCCCGAGAATAGTCTTTAAAGGCGTATAACAGTGAGTGACGCCGTGTCCCGAGAATAGTCTTTAAAGACGTATAACAGTGAGTGACGCCGTGTCCCGAGAATAGTCTTTAACGGCGTATAACAGTGAGTGACGCCGTGTCCCGAGAATAGTCTTTAACGGCGTATAACAGTGAGTAAAAGCCGTGTCCCGAGAATAGTCTTTAAAGGCGTATAACAGTGAGTGACGCCGTGTCCCGAGAATAGTCTTTAAAGACGTATAACAGTGAGTGACGCCGTGTCCCGAGAATAGTCTTTAAAGGCGTATAACAGTGAGTGACGCCGTGTCCCGAGAATAGTCTTTAAAGGCGTATAACAGTGAGTGACGCCGTGTCCCGAGAATAGTCTTTAAAGACGTATAACAGTGAGTGACGCCGTGTCCCGAGAATAGTCTTTAAAGGCGTATAACAGTGAGTGACGCCGTGTCCCGAGAATAGTCTTTAAAGGCGTATAACAGTGAGTGACGCCGTGTCCCGAGAATAGTCTTTAAAGGCGTATAACAGTGAGTGACGCCGTGTCCCGAGAATAGTCTTTAAAGGCGTATAACAGTGAGTGACGCCGTGTCCCGAGAATAGTCTTTAACGGCGTATAACAGTGAGTGACGCCGTGTCCCGAGAATAGTCTTTAACGGCGTATAACAGTGAGTAAAAGCCGTGTCCCGAGAATAGTCTTTAAAGGCGTATAACAGTGAGTGACGCCGTGTCCCGAGAATAGTCTTTAAAGGCGTATAACAGTGAGTGACGCCGTGTCCCGAGAATAGTCTTTAAAGGCGTATAACAGTGAGTGACGCCGTGTCCCGAGAATAGTCTTTAAAGGCGTATAACAGTGAGTGACGCCGTGTCCCGAGAATAGTCTTTAAAGGCGTATAACAGTGAGTGACGCCGTGTCCCGAGAATAGTCTTTAAAGGCGTATAACAGTGAGTGACGCCGTGTCCCGAGAATAGTCTTTAAAGGCGTATAACAGTGAGTGACGCCGTGTCCCGAGAATAGTCTTTAAAGGCGTATAACAGTGAGTGACGCCGTGTCCCGAGAATAGTCTTTAAAGGCGTATAACAGTGAGTGACGCCGGGTCCCGAGAATAATGTTTAACGGCGTAGTATAACAGTGAGTGACGCCGGGTCCCGAGGCAGGCGCATATAACAGTGACGGGTCCAGAGGCAGACGCGTATAACGGTGACTGGTTCCGGGGCAAGTGCATATAACGGTGACGGGTCCGACTCCCGAGGCATGCGTGTATAACGGTGTCTCGGGATATATATCAGTGACCTCGGGTCCCGAGTATAATGTTTAACGGCGTATAACAGTGAGTGACGCCGGGTCCCGAGGCAGAAGCGTATATCCGTGACGGGCCCCGAGGCAGGTGCATATAACGGTGACGGGTTCCGAGGCAAGTGCATATAACGGTGACGGGTCCCGAGGCAAGTGCATATACCGTATTAGCATTAGCATTGTATTAGCAAATACTCCACATTGTTTAATAGAGAGACGTGGTGAAATCATATACACTCAGTAATGTACCGACATAAACCATAAAATACCTAACTTACACAGTTCCATCATGCTTTCCGTTTGTTTTTCTTGATCTATATTTTTGTGAATTCTAGTGTCTGTTCTCCATCTGTCTCCGTTCATTGTTCTTGCGTTTCTGTGTCTTCTGCTTGCCGACTTTCAGAAAAATATTCTACAATGATGGGAACAAGTAAGAAAATCCCCGCTGCACCACAAATTCCACCTCATGCAGCTCTGCGCAGCCGCAGAACGATCGGCGGCTGACTTTAAGCAGTGCATGCTGGTTTTTGAAATTTGTCAAACTAGAGAGTAGACCCATATATATACATACCGGTAATAACCCCAATAACGCCGCCTTCACACTGGCAGTTGAAATCAGCTCCGTAATACGCAATACGCCCAACGGACGTCGTACTACACAGTGAAAAGCGTCGGAAGCGGGTAGAACAAAAATGGCGGAGAGATTAGAAAGGTTGATTCTGTCAGTTCTGTATGATCTCTCTGATGAGGGTTATAGAGATATTAATAGGAAGGCTGCTGCGTGAGGAAAGTTGCTCAGGACATTGACATGTCAGGTCGGCTAAAAAAAGTGATATAGTGGTATAATTTATAATTATAAATTATATAATTTAAAATAAACATGTAATAATTCAAATTATTTTATTATAATGGTAATATTCATATTATAAAAGTGTATGTACGTATATATATATACACTTTTATAATATGAATATTACTATTATAATAAAATAATTTGAATATATATCATGTTGCCATTCTGTACACTGAGTTTTAGTAGCTTATATATTGATTTAACATAAATAATATACCTTGTGCATGTGTATATTCATTGCACCTATCTGTTCTGTTCAATGTTATTTTCATATGGAAGTCCATGGTTATAATTATTCATAAGTATGCAGTGTCATAACTACATCTATAACAAACCTAACCGTTTGAAAATCGGTAGAAAATTGAGCAAGTTATGGTTATTTAAAAAGTACATGCACCATTAAAACACAATGCTACGAGTGAGCGAGCTGACTGTGGCAATGGCCGCAGCGCGGACGAGACATCTAGCCTTTATGTATATCTATGAGTAGACCTGTCTATGGAGTAGACGCCCTATCTTGCTTATCCTTGCTTATGATTAGTTCATGTAAAGATTACATGATTAGTTCATTGCTTATGATTAGTCCTTATTGTAAAGTGTGCATACAGAAGTCTTAGTGGATTATTACAGTAAAGGGGCAAAATGAAAATTTGAAAATGTAAACTAATATTCCTTATTGGCACACTAAAGCAAATTATTTAAATATCTAACATGCCTAAGACTTTTGCACGGTTCTTTATATTTAAACACTCATATTCTATATCTATCCGTAGGCTCAGGTGCCAGCACAATGTTTGTGCTCAATCAGGCACAGCTAATCAAAGACTACTCTCTAAAAAAATACATGCTGTAAGGCTAAAATGATTTGCGCTCTGGTAAAGACTGCAGACAAAATGGGAGGATCTAGTAACTTAGGTGGGTTAGCAATGTGAAAATGAAATAAAACAAATACTTTTGCTTTTGTCAGCTACTTTGTAAGATTTGTTTTTATTTTTCAGGAGCAATGATCCCCATGCTACCCACCTTCTGTGTGCTTGTACAATGTACATAATCATAACATCTTTGTTGCTGCGGCAGAAAGATGTGGGGGTCAAGGCAATTGAAACCATGACTCAGTTGTTTGAGATTGGGCAGAATGGGCACAGCCCTACATCATCTCTGGCAGCGCTGAAAAGTGACCTGTTGACTGAGCATGGTAACAAATGTGTATATGCCTCAGCTAACCGTGCCCTTTGACCAGACCTTCAGTTTTTTTACAGGTATGTGAAAATGTACTTGGTCTTCAAATCAGTAGCTTTGACAGAATTTAATTTGCAGACTGTATCAGAAGGAGAATAGGCAGGAGTTTGGAGAGCAAAATGGGGAGGGAGTACCTTTTCATATTTATGTACATAGTTTACATAACTTCACATAATTTAAACATTGTAATAATTTAAGGCAGAAATAATGAGCTCATTGAAGTAATGAATACTTTTTTGTTAACAAATGATTGACATTTAGAAAATGTAGCATTGGTGCATGTTGATTCAGAGTTTGCGTCATCTGAAGATCTCTGATTGTAGTCCTTGAACACCAAAAAAAGTCGAAAAGTGTTTTTTTAAATCCTTGAAAGCCCTGGAATTTTATTTTACAGTATCTGTACGAACCCTGTGGTGGTGTTTTGTTTTTCAATTTATTCTTTATAGTACCTACTCTTTTGGTTCTTCTAGCGTTACCATCTATATGACCTAAGTAAGACAAATGAATGGTAGGAAAGTGAATGTTTTATTGGTGTATTATACTTACAAGTAACTTAAACACCAAGAACCCAAACACACGATCTTACAAATAAAACCATCTTTAAAAATAACAAGAACGTAAATTAACAATAAAATCTGAACAGAAAATTTAACTAGGGCTTTAAATAAATGTCAAACAGTCTCCTACACAAAAAGCAGTATAGCTTTTCAATACAAAATCATCTTATCAGGAGACTTGCATCTTATACAGGACTGAATCTGTGCATAAAAACAGAAACCTGACCATGAAAACACTAAGAACACTTTTTTCTCTCTCCCACAATGCACTGGCAGCACAACAAGACACTAATATCTCAGTGCTGAAGCTGTTCCTGGATCAGCTCTGGTAGTAAAGCATCCAGTCATATCAATTAAGCTCATCTCATCCTCAGTCAGTGTTTTTTGTAATCTTAATAAAACTTCTGAGTGCAAACACTAAACAAACAAGAGTTGTATCTGCTTACTTCATAGATGTCCAACACAACACTATGAGGGAGCAATATCTGTGGAAAAGTATTATATTTCATAATTGAGTGAGACCACTAAAGTTTTAGTCCAAAGTCTCTCTCTCCTTCCTGACCAATCACAGACTGTCCGAGCGTGACTAATTCAATCAAAAGACCCTGTCAAACTCTGATTGGCTGGTGGTGGCAGGGTTTCGGTTCTGATTGGCTGGCTGCTGGGGCATGTGACCTCTCCTGCGTGGCGGTGCCAGGTACTCAAACATGGAGGTGTTGTGCGTGGAGAGCATGTTTTTGAGGTCAGAGGGCATGGGGTCGGACCAGAAGAAGTCGTGGTTGAGAGCGTCGTCGCTGTCGATTCTCTGAGCCGGATCCAGAACCAGCAGTTTGTCGATGAGATCCAGAGCGTACGGGTCTTTCACATAAGCCTTGAGTCTGTCCTTCACCTTCCGCTTCTGACCTTTAGGAAGCTCCATCTTCTGATAGAGTTCATACTTCTTATCCACACCGGGCCAACCCTGAGACAGCACAGAATACATGTTCAAAATTTGCAAATAAATACATAAAATTATCATGGATTCAAGTTTTGAATCTGTGAATCATGGTTTGAAGGGAAACTATCAAGAAATAAAACTAGAACTTGAGAAAGAGAAAATAAAACTAGCATATGTGTGTCTCATAATGAAATGTGAAGCTATCTTGTCAATATCAGGGCTTGTATGTATAAAACTGTTCTGGTCCTATGAGCGCGCAATACAGCCATCCTACAACTCTTAACTAGGTTAGGATACTTCTTCAGCTTTCTTAATCAAGGAGCCGAGTCCATTTTTAATACTTATTTTATTAATCAAACTTATTCCTAAATCTAGGATTAAGAGCAAAATTGTGTAATTAAGTGGTTTTATACATATGGCCCCAGATCACAAATGGACACTTCGGACACATTTGAAACATGCTACTATCAGATAAAACAGTAGTCGTTCCCGGTTGACTATTTGTGATCTGATCACTCACAACAGATGTTAATGGATCTCTAATGTTTTGTGTGTGTGTGTGCGTTAGGGCTGGGGTAAACGATTATTACCTAAACGATTAGTTGGGCGATTATTTTATCGATTAGTCGACTAATCTAACGACTAATTGGACGATTAATATAAAGATTTTTTTTCTGCTGCTCGATTAATAATAAAAAAACAATGTATCTCAAATAAATACGAACTAGCGTACTATGATACTGTATAAGCTGGCTAACGTTAGTCTAATGTTATGTATTTGAACACCGTCATTAGAACTCTATAACCGCCAAAACAGTGTTATTAAAATATATTGTACAAACATTTTTTTATCATAGAGAATGTTTAAATACTAATATCAGCTTACGAGGGAAACGGAGGCAGAGTTAATGGTGCTTCTGCTACTGCTGGAGATGATTCGGGAGAGTCTGTGCCCCTTTACCGATCAGAGCGTGCGCTGACACGGAGCAAAGCCTTGTTTATTCTCGACGCGTCCACACGAGCGCGTGGCAAAAATGACGCGTTGGGTGCGCAAGACCGGCAGGACCCCATTTCGCTTGGCTGTGTGCACGGCCTCTTTTGTAACAGTGCGCACGCGCAGTGTCCGCGGATGAACGACTGCAAGCCAAATCTGCCCGAGCCGTACGTCTCACCGCACCGGAACCCAGTTTGCGCGTCTAAATTGCAACGGTTTTTTTTTGTTAAAGGGGTCATATATAATGATACATGCACTTTTACAAGTTGATTGTACTGAAATGTGTGTTGACAGTGCCTGTACACAACCATCATAAAATGATAAAAATCCATCCGGTGTTTTTGTTTTAATCTCCTTATATGTTTTCCCCTGTCTCAAATCGAGCCGTTCGACCGTGTGTCGGACGCCCCTCCCGCGATTGTTGATTGACAGGCGCGTTTCAACACAGACCCGCCCTCGCTCGTGAGCCAGCTGTCAATCATAGTCTGCGCGGCCCGGCGCGGTCATTGTTGATATGCTGGAGCACTGTCTATGAGCAGAATGGCGTCTAAGCGATTGTGGTGTTCTGTTCTTGGCTGTAATATCGAACACAACAGTCATTTTAATGTTCCTAAATCCGAACCGCTGAAGACGCAGTGGCTGTGTTTGTTTTCGAAGGAAATATTCCCCACGAGCAACGTCAATGCTCTCATGTTTGCGCGAATCATTTCTCAGCAGACTGCTTTATAAAGGAGGGTCAGTATAAAGCTGGTTTTGCTAAGCAGCTGCTCCTGAATAAAGGATCGGTACCAGATATTCGTGTTCCTGCTGAACCTCTAGAACAACTGAAGTGAGTGTAACGTTTTATTAAACTTTATATTAATATTTATATCTTTGCAAATCGCTTCACGATGAATGCGTCTAAGGTTTACACTCAGGGTACATTACGGCATGTTTTCTATGTATGACGTTCTCCATATAATTCATAATCCCATGTTTATAATGAACAACGCGTTATGGTTATTGTGTTACAAACGGTGTAGCACAGAACAGAGAGGCGGGGTGAGCAAAGCTCATGATCATTTAAAGTCATATGCACTGAAACGGCGTGCTGAAAACAGAGCTGTTTTTGACCAGGTAAAATAAGTGTTTTCTTACAATACTAATGAGAATTTTTAATTAAAGTATATTACAAATAGTGCTGGGCAACGATTAAATTTTTTAATCGCGATTAATCGCATGATTTTCTTGCGATTAATCGCATTGTTACACGCAAACTTTAATAATGAATTCTAAAGTAGTGTATTACTCACTTTTGATTTAAATGTACTGCTATATACACAAAAGTGTAATAACATGTGGTTTGCAAAAATTTTAAACAAATAAGGTGCTTTATACCAGCAGTATTCCCTTTACACAGCAATAAAATATTTATTGTAAATCTCAACCTAAACATTAATGTAATCAAATCAAATATTAAAACAAAGCTATTTGCCACGGCCAGGGCATTACCTTTTATCTAGCTTGTTAAAACGAGTCCAGTTTTCTTGGTTTTTTTCTTAACAGGTATCAACAGGTGTCAACAGGTGTCTTTTAGCAGCAGAAACAGTCTATGTAGTCAGAGGTCATGAGATATAAGTCGACCAACGTTACTTCTCTGATAGTAGCTTAGGTTTGGTCATGCCATGGTTTCCCACGTACACTAAGATTGCATTTAACAGAGATAAAGCCACTGATCTATATAGAATGACTGGATAGCTCATGACGTCATAAACAGTGAAGCCACCGCGCCGCCATATTGTGATTCCCTAGTGAGCTCACGCGTTCTATTGAATCAATAGGAAATTGTATGATTTGACTGAGAAAACATTGCATAACGAGACACCGTCTTTAAATCTAAAATCTCCCTGAACAGTCTTACAACGCAAACATCCTAAGCATTTAAATGGGTATTTGTTTAAAGTCGGAAATTATTCCTGCTTACTAAAAATTAAGTATATGTGAATTGTGAACTTAAAATTTAGCTCTTTCTGATGGTGTTTTACAGATAGATCAGTAGTTTGTTCAAGTATTTGATTAGTTAGCAAGAACATGTCCAGGAAATGCATAATACAAATTGTATGGGTTAATGTACACCTGTTTCACCTCTTATTTACCCCTTATTTACACTGCACACGTCTGCGGCGCGTTTACAGCTGCGACACGGCTACCGGAGCTGATCGCGCCCACAAATCGGCACCTCGTGAAGGTAGGAATAAAACATTGTCGGAGCCATAATGCGCCGCAGATGTGTGCACTGTAAATAAGGGGTTTACACAATGGCCTACTCCGTTTGCAGTGCATATTTTTTACGATACCCATGTCAACAGGTTGGAGCTTTCACTGCACGCGGATGCCCGTCCTGTGCGGTCCGTGCAGAGATCGTTTGTGCTGCAGGCGCTGAATTAAAGTGACAGCGCATGGTTCGTGGTCAAACTGAACACGGATTGACATGAAAATATTATATATGCATTTAATTAAATTTATAAGAAGTAATGCATTGAATAATACGTTTATTGGGTTTAAACTTGAATACGTCTGTGAAAGAATAGTAGTCTATAATTTTTTTTTAAACAACACGGAAATAGCGACAATTGTGCATATAAATTACTATACATGGGCTTAAAGTACAACCTGTGAGCAGTTTTTCAAGATCCTTTTGTGATCTTCGTTTTACACTTGTTAATGCGCAGCGGGTCATCTTAAAAGTGCCGTCGGAGCTACCGATCTCTGTATAACGGCCGTTGGAGCCCTCTGCTGGTAGGGAATCGTAAGATGGCCGCTCGAACACTTCCGGTGGCTTCACTGCCTGGTGGCAGTTTAGAAAGTCATGAGCTATCCAGTCATTATATAGATCAGTGGATAAAGCCCAATTTATACTTCTGCGTCGAACTTACGTCTTACCCTGTCGTGCACCTCTCCAAAAATGTAACAACGCGTCAATTCTACGCGTACCGCAAGCGCTGTGATTGCTAGAACCGCTCCACGGGTTTCACATGCTCCCTCTGCATGTGTAATTGCGCGTCAACGCGGACAACGACGCAGAAGTAAAATCAACCAACGTAGTGTATAGCGACACTACGAACAATACAATACACTACGAACGACACAGAAGTATAAATCAGCCTTTTAGAGTGAGGTGAATTGGTCGAGCACAAGGTGCAGCGACAAGCGGGTGCGTTCTGTGAAACTGTTGCGGTCATGCTCGCCTCACGCGCTCGCCTCACGCACGCGCCCGCACGTTGCTGAAGTTGAATTGTCTAAAAGGACTTTGATTGTCTATAACTTTTTGTACACGACGCGCAGTACAAATCATTGGAAGAGAGACTGATCCTCGGCTCGCTGTTTGTGAGTTTCCAATATTTAAAAGTTATCAGGACATCAACAGAAGGGAATTCACATTGCAGAGCATCCCCGCTAAACTACACGCAGGCACATCAGGTAAAGTTATGTATAATTTTAATTTAAGTTAAAAAGACTACAGCTGCGTAGCGCACAGAAGCCGTTGCCGTGGTTACTATCCATAGAGCGCCTGTCATTCACTCGCGGAGCGCTGTCTCCCTTTCTGTTCACCTGAGAGAACCTGCCAAAGCCTCTCCACTGCTGGTTTGGGTGGGTTATTTGCTGGCTGACCAACATCCCACCCCTCCTGTGATCATGGTTTGACTGTAGGCCTATGTCCTATTCAGAGCCAGTGTGCAACGGACTTAAAAAATAAATAAATAAATAAAAACTGCGTTAACGTGCGATAAAAAAATTGTCGGCATTAATTAATAAATGCGTTAACGCGATAATAACGCGTTAACTTGCCCAGCCCTAATTACAAACTTTTAATTTAGACCCTAAAGAATCATATTAGCTTGTACAAAAATGGCATTATATGACCCCTTTAAGGATTTGTTTACTGTGTGTGATTCATTTAATGGAAAGCACATTCACTTCTAGTGGCAATGTTTCGGTCTCCCACGTGTGTTGGCGAGCTGTACTGCCGGAAACAGGGGAAAAAATAAATAAATGAAGAAGTGTCGACGCAAAAATATGGCGTCGACGTAATTTTGACGTGGAAGCGCCGCTACAGCACTAGTGTGCGTGTTACCTCAGGAGTAATAGAGCCACACAGCTGGCTTATGAGGGTGAGCTGATGTTGTTCTGTGTTGCCCTGCATGATGGGGCTTCTGGTCCACATCTCCGCCATGATACACCCGCCACCCCACAGATCTATAGGAGGCCCGTAGTCTCTCTCCCCTGAAAATAAAAAACAAATACACAAAGTGAGAAACAATTTACTTAATCCCACAAAAAAATGAAAAACAATAAGTTAAATTCTGTTCAAAACCGGGACCAGTAGCCGTTTAAAAGAATTATATAATTTCCTGTCACACGTGATAAACAGTAGAAAAGTTCACCTGTCGACTATCTTTTTAATTAACTTTTTGCCTACTCTATTATGAGTACTGTGAATTCAGACATACTTCTTTTGTTACATACTCTTCTTCACCTAGTATATAGTAGGGAAGTGTGCGATTTCCAGTGTTGGGGAAGCTACTCTGAAACTGTAGTTTGACAAGCTACAAGCTACTCGCAAGTTAAAGTAGTTAAACTACAAGTCAAGCTACACTTTTGGAAAAGTAGTTAGCTACACTACAAGTTACTATCAAAAAGTAGCTAGCTACATTGAAACTACTTTTGCTTTTTTTGAACAACGTATATTATAAATAACTGAATAAGTGTCTGAGGAATGTTTTAAGTAAAATATTTAGTGTTTAAAACAATTCGCTCTGAAACCAGTCACAACAAATCTATACAGCAATTTAATTAGATCAAAGCCTTTGTCATGCGATAAACAAACTAACATTAGCCTACATTTTTTGTACAACTGACAAACACGATGACGCAAACGTCAGTGGTCTTTTATGTTCATTACCAAACTGGCGGACAGATCATGGCGGGTCATGGTAATTAAATCAGAAATAGAAATTTGATGTAACAATAAAGCAGGATAATTAATACATTTAAAATGGCCATTACTGTATGTGCGTCCTTAAATTTGTGCTTGAGGTCTTCGACGTAGACAGCGTTTTAAACTTTGGTTTGCAAAGATCGCATACAAAAGTGTAACCTTTACTTGTCGTTTCTTTGAGACATGAACTTGGACAAATAAGGCCATGGGTAATTAACGTTAGTTGTTTCTCCATCCTCCAAATCTGCCGCCACGTCTTGCTCCATCATGGGCTGTGTCAACCCACTTCTGTACGTCAACCGTTAGCCGCAAGATGTGTGATTAAACAACAGGTGGCGGTAATGGCAAAAAATTAGTTTGTAATTTAACAAGAAGAAGAATATCCTTGCATCGTCCTGATTCGCGCAGGCTCAACAACACGCAATGTAGCTTTTGCTCGCGCTACACCGTTACTTGCTGCAAAAAGTAGTTAGCTACTGGAAAGGCTACACTGTTTAAAAAGCAAATGAGCTACTGAAAAATGTAGTTAAGTTAGTAGCGTCGCTACTTGTAGTTAACTACTCCCCAACACTGGCGATTTCAGATGCAGCCTGAGAGAAAGTGCTTCAGCCAAGTGATATTGAGAAAACGGCACTTTTCAATGCATATGTGCAAAGCATATATGAATCAATTCTTTGTGTTCTTAAAGGGATACTCCACTTTTTTTGGAAATAGGCTCATTTTACAACTCCCCCAGAGTTAAAGTGTTGAGTTTTACCGTTTTTGAATCCATTCAGCCGATCTCCGGTTCTGGCGGTACCACTTTTAGCATAGCTTAGCATACATCATTGAAGTGGACAAGACCATTAGCATTTCTAAAATTTTCAGGCGCTGCGTCATATCATTACGCCTGCTGCTCTCATGGTACGGCAGTAAAGTTTATTGATTATTACGCAGGAATGAGAGTATAGTTCCTATATCAGCCTAGAAGTTCGCAACTTTACATTTTCCGTCGGTCTTAGTGCACGATGTAACTACAGAAGAGTCAAGTTTTAAATAGGAAAAATATCTAAACTCTTTGGTCATTTTTTTATGAGAAATGCTAATGGTCTTGTCCACTTCAATGATGTATGCTAAGCTATGCTAAAAGTGGTACCGCCAGAACCGGAGATCGGCTGAATGAATTCAAAAACGGTAAAACTCAACAGTTTAACTCTGGGGGAGTTGTAAAATGAGCCTATTTACAAAAAAAGTGGAGTATCCCTTTAAGGTTTCGTTACCCTGCTTGTACTGTATCATTGTGATATCCGTGCAGAACAAAATAAATAAATAAATAAAAAGTCTCAGTGAGCAGGTAATACCCGCTAAGTCTCATCATATTTTTGTCAACAGGATCTGTTTTCCATTTACCACTGGGAGAGAAAGTGGAAAACAATAATGAATCTCAACAGGGTTTTACTTCACGTACCCAGCAGTAGTTCAGGTGGTCGGTACCACAGTGTGACGACCCGGTTTGTGTAGCGGTTCCCCTGACTGTTCTTGGCCAAACTAAACGCTCTGGCCAAACCAAAATCAGCCAGCTTCAGAACGCCATCTCTGGTAATCAGAACATTGGCAGCCTTCATGTCTCTGTGGAGGATCTGACACAAATATACAAAACACTTCAGTCTGAGCCTATGAGGACAACCCTGTGCCTGCTTCCTACAATATTAAGTTACATTTATCTCAGATAATCTGGCCATGTAAATAGCCACGTCTCACCTTGTTTCTGTGTATGTAGTAAAGTCCGTTCAGCAGCATCTGCATGACCTTCTTAATCTCAGCCAGGGTGAATTTAACATTAGCGTTGCTCAGCAGTCCAGCGAGGTCATGCTCACAGAAATCAAACACCAGATAGATGCTGCCCTTATAGCGGTTAAACTGGGTGGCTGGAGAGAAAGAGGCAAGCAGAATAAACTCTGTTACCGGCATCATAATCCTTCAATCAATAGCTGGACATAATGGTAATTTAACAGTGTCTGATATAGGTTGAGTAGCATGAACAAGTCATAGACTCACACACTTTTTGATTCAGTCATTTTCATTGGTTTTTCATGATTACTGCATTAAGGGCAGTCTTCACACCAAGGGCAATAACTATAACAACGAAGTTTTAATAATTGGTCTAATTCATTTAAAATAGAGACTTTCACACCACAACTATAATAATTACAAATGTATTCAGTCTGTCCATTGACTAATTAATTAATTTCACCAGTTTGTCTAAACAAAAAAGAAATTCAGCAGAAATAAACATTAGCTAAAAAATAAAATGCCCATGAGTTTATAATTTCAATTTGACTAATTTCAATTATTTTTTCCAAGTCTAAAAACCACAAATATAAAATTCCTTGACATTTCCAGGTTTTCTATTACTGTGGGAATTTATAGATTAGCACATCAATGCTATAATGCCACATTTACTTTAACACACACCTTTTGTTCGGCAGATCTCGATGAGATTCACCACATTCTCATGTTTCAGCAGCTGTAAGATCTTGATCTCCCTCAGAGCTGTGATGGGAAACTGAGGAGAAAAGCAGCAAAACACAGGATGACAAGAGATGCTTAAGTGTGTGACATCCGCATAACCAACCGTACAGATGTTCTCACCCCTTCTTTCTCATTCTCCATAAGTACTTTTTTCAAAGCCACCTTCTTCCCCGTCTGTCTGTGTTTGGCCTTGAACACCTCCCTACACACAGAAAACACACCAGAGATCCACTAAACCTCACTGATAACCCAGCCAGCAATCACATATAACAAGAGGTTTAATCACAATGACCCACATAGTCATTATATCAGCCATTACACAAGCATCAAACACTCACCCGAAAGTTCCCTGGCCGATCTTCGCCAGCTTCTCATATTTAGAGAATTCATCACAGAAGGGAAACTCGACCCCATCATAGTATTTAGACATGATGGCCGTCTCTCTGTCCGGCCTAACACACACAAGAGTGTTATTAAACACGGCGAGGAGCTCGCATCGTTCTTACATTGAGATAATTACTTAACAAAACTCTTACTGACGCATTTTGGCAGAATTCTGTTTTAGTTAAGACAATATTGAGTCTTTTATTAGGGTGTTTTGGTTGTGTGGGTGATCTCATGTTGTTCATTCGGGCCCGACAGACACGAAACCAGACCCACACACAGAAATATCAGCTTTACAGCGTCGGTTAAAAGACTAAAAATATTTAACCAGTACAACTGGGTGCTTGACATGTTCAAGATAAACAAAAGTGACGTTTTAATATTTTAAATGACTGATAAGAGATAGAAATTTATTAAAATATTCGTACTTTTCCGCGCCGGCGGAGCTTCCGGTTTTGTCGCGCTGCATCCTTGCTGTTCCTCTGGGGATTCCCAGGACGGATTCAATCGCGGCAAGAAAAACTCTACCGCCTCCTGCCGTCCGGAAGTCTTACGTAAAACTACTTTACAGTCAAATATATTTCTAAACCGTGATTGTACTATCTATTCATGTGTGCATGCATTTATATCTTATTAGCTCAAATAGGAATTAAACAACGTACATTTAAAAATATTTAGGAAAAATATGATTGAACAATACAGACCAAAAATCTTGACATTGTTTTTATTCAATTTCCATCTGTGGTATGTACAGTACTTTAAGATTTTTTAATAGCATCCTATGGCACTTTAAGACAAGAGTGGCATCTTTATTGACCAAAATAGTTAGTCACATTTTTGATATAATTATCCAACTTTCCCAGATAACAAAACCAACCTACAATCGAAAAAACATGTACCATTTGAATATAGCAGTTTCTATTTAGACTAGTACACACCCTCCCATCTTAACTACAGTACATACAATTCTACAAGAAATTAAATTACACTAATAGTCATTTTTTATACACCACCAGTCCTCTGATGTATATATACACACACAAAACATTTAACATGTTTATTTACTATGAACAGATGTGGGCACCTCTGTGTTGAAATGCTTTGAACATTTCACATCCACTTGAATGTATGAATGCAAACTTTCCCATACATGTGTTAGAAATTACACATTAATAATATTACATTATTAGAGAACAGTGTTTTATATAGGCACAATTCTTTCAGTGCAATAAAAAAAATAACACAAACGCTGATGGATAAGTAACCTGACTTTCTATTTCATGAATGGAAAGATCTGGTTAAAAACATCAAAATTGAAATGTAAAAAAGAAGCTTACACAGAAAATGAACTGAATGCACTTCAAATCAAAGTAAACATGAATAGCTCAAGTAGTTTTGAATTTATGTGCTCTTTACATAAACTGATGAACGCTCAATGTTCGATGCTCTTCTCAAGGTCACGACGTTGAATGCATGGATTGTAGTAGAAGCGGTCATGATTTCATTCGGGCAGTAAATCTTCTCAGACTGAACTGTAGTGTGACAGGGTTTAGGCACTGGGTGGCGCACTTGCTGTGTTTGTCTGATGCTCATATCTCCATTATGAGTTTAAGGAAGGGTCCAAGTGTTTTAAAGCCCCTCCCACCAGGTGTAAGCTACCTGTGATGAGGACGTGTATGTTCACGGCCTCCCGTAACGGTGCGGCTTTCGAGTCTATGCTCGGTTTAACGGGTATGACGCATCTGTTTGGGTCTGACAGAACCGAGTCTCTTCCCTGACTGATCCACTGCAGGGCGCTGAGGATGCAGGGAAACACCAGTGTGTCGCTGTGCCTTTCTGACACTAAAGGCAAACCTCCCCCGATCAGAAGGTCCGCCTCTGGCTTCTTCTCCTGGCCATTCATAATGCGCCAGCTCTGCTGGTTGTCCAGGCAACGTGTGAGCATGTTCTCCACGGAAACGTTGAAGTTCTGTTGATCTGAAGGACAGAGTATGTTAGTAAAATACACTGAACTTTCCACACTAGCACAAACATGACTTTGTAAGGCAGCATGCTAACTGACATAAACCTCATAAGAGACTGATTTGAAATATTAATTGCCACTTAAACAGCACATGAGAGACTCAACTAAAGCTCACTGATATTGTCTGATATAAAGTCTGATATTGACACTTTGCTAAACAAATAAATTGATACTCTAAAAAGCAATAAACTAAATGCAAATATGGGGGGGGGGTACATTTTAAATTGTACTGAAATATTCCTATGCATGTTTTTCTATGGAAGCTCGTTTTCACCATGGAATAAAATAAATTAATGAAAAGGTAATTACAACTTTTTATCTCACAATTCTGAGAACTAGAGTTGCAATTCTGACTTCTTGCAAAATAATGCATGTGTGTATATCTCACAATTCAGACTTTATAACTCACAATTGCGACTAACTCACAATTAGGGCTGGACGATTTGGGGAAAATGTCATTTTGCGATTATTGAGGTCAATATTGCGATAGCAAATGGTTTCATGAGTGAACCTGCTTGGTTCTAAAGCAAAATGCACACACAGATTAGTGATGATTCTGAAATGTGTAGCAACAACAACTAATGATCAATAAGCCATTAATCTCTGGATAAAAATGACCCCCCATTTTAAACATTAATTATATCCATCCAACATTACAGTGATTCCGTCATTATCAATTTTTTTAAAAACATTTATTAGGCTTCAAAAAATATAACAGCTTTTAATTTAAGTGAACTTAAAACAATCCTCACATAAACCCATAATACATGTAATATGTACCTGTGCCCTTCCTGTCTAACAGGTAGGACATTTACAGAAATTGAATAAAGTTATCAATCAGTCTGCGCTGCATAAATTATAAATTATATATAGACTAATCCTTATTAAACACACGTTCTTTAATCAAGAGCAGTGAGTAATTTTCTCTGTTCCCTTTGTTCTTTGATTAACTTTACTGACAGAAAGCTTTATTGGCTGCTTGCCCTTTAAGAGCAGCCGTTGCTGACAGAGACGCAGATCTCACACGAATTTAAAAGTGTGCCTAAGCTGTGGTGGTTAAAAACACACAAACACGGTTCATTAAGCAGTCCTGATTAAAGTACCTAAATGCTCCAGCTGATCCAGCTATGGCATTTATAGTTATCACCTGTCTTTCTGATTGACTAGATCAGGGGTGTCTAATCCTGCTCCTGGAGGGCCACTGACTGTCCAGCAAAGTTTGGACTCCAATTAAACACACTTCAACCTGCTAATCAAGGTCTAACTAGGCGTTACTACAAACTTCCAGGCAAGTTGGAGCCAAACACTGCAGGACAGTGGCCCTCCAGGACTGAGTTTAGACACCCCTGGACTAGATCTCTGGATCTTTGACACTGAAAGCATCTCTTACCTGCATTACAGGTCGCTATGGCCTCTGTGATGTTCGGACAGAACACGGCAAAGTCGAAATGACAGGGCTAAAACATACAGCATTTAAAAATGAGTCTTTGGGTTACTTTAGAAGAGTAACATGATTAAAAAGCATGAATTGATAACTCACTGTGAGCAGTTTGAGCATGGCAGCACAGTCTCTCTCTCCTGAAGCGTTGAATAAGAGAACCCTCACCACCGAAGCCCTACAAACACACACAACATTAAACACCAGCACATTTACCAGCTATCTGCAGATATGCAACGTTTAAGAACCACGGCAAGGCTGACCGTAGGTCAGTGTTTTTTCATTAATATACTATTATAGCATTTACAATGTAAAAAAATGTTCTCACTTTTATTAGTTTTTTTTATTCATTTTTTGATACTTTATTTTAGTTAACGTTAATATAATTTTAATTATAATTCTGTCAGGACCACTGTCGTCAAATACGATTGACAATTAGCATACAGATTGGATTGGCGGTGTGGTTCTGTTCTGGGTGAGAAGAACTCCCTGAGCATCCATAAAGCCTAGCATAGATAAGAGCAGGGAGAGCAGCAGTAACCCCCCTTAAAGTAACAGAACAGAACCAACATGAATGTACTGCAGATATCATTAATTCATTTTAATGTGCAACATAATTAGAGAATTTTAGTCTGATTCAGGGGTAATCAGAATGCCAAATCCTGACTGACGAGAGGAGGAGCTGGCGATGGAGGAGGGTAATGAGCTCCTGAGAAACGCGATCGCTGCTGATAATACTGAAGGAGCTTATATATGGATGCTGTGATAGGCTTCGTATTACTATAGGTGGACGTGGAACAGCTGAGAGTCAGCAGATGAGAGCTTGACTAATGTGACCTGCCAGAACTGAGGCTACGCTTAATCATTTTACAAATATTTTTGTTTTAGTTAACAATAACACCACTGCTGTAGGTTCTCTTTTGTACTGTACGTTTAAAGATTTCAGTCTTGAAGCCATCAATCATAGAAGGAATATTATCGAACAGAAATAAAAATAAAGATCAAGGCCTTCTCACCCAGCATTTCTCTCATGATGTGTTGCGATCTCATTAAACCAGCGGACGCAGGCCTGCATGCTGCGTGTGGTATGAGCTCCGTCCAGGAAATACGTCACAGGGCCGTGTTTTAGCATCTGATTGCGCCCAGGCCACTCAGTCTCTGCAAGACCTGTCAAAACATCATATATTGTATATTGACTAAGATGCATATTTGACTTAAAGACCATTTAGTAATTTTGTAACATAATGGTTAAATATCTAGGCTACAAGCAGCAGATGTGACATTTTGAACAAAATCAGGCAAAAACAAAATAAATTTGGAGGTTCGGGAGTTCGAAATAGCTTGGTAAACACCTTTGTACTGCGATTGGTCCATGGTGATGATGTAACAGGTAGGTGTGGCTCTTAAGAGTCCACCTTATTTTAAAAGGAAATATTCTCCAGTTTATCTCTTCTGTTCAGTCAATTAAGGTCAGACGCAAGCAAAAACAAATACACTGCAGAGCTGCTTTATCGTAAAAAATTAAGTTGTAATTCTAATTGAAAGCAATACTGACACTGTTTTCTCATGTTTAATTCTGTAAAGCTGCTTGCTTTTAAACAATCCATTCTACAAAGTGCTGTATTAAAGGGGAACTGAGACGAAATAGGAAGTAAAGGTGAAATAGATGTGTTATCATTGTTATTTGTGGTAGGACACTTAAAACTACTGAAGTAGTTACAAGGGGGGGAAACAGTGATGTTAGTTTGTCGTTTTGTTACTAGGGTGCAGCCATCTTGAGCTTCAAGGGTACGTGACGTCACTGGCATGGTAGGCTACCTTGACAGCTCCAGCAAAATAGCATCTGAAGAGCATAACAGATCGAGAGGGGGGTCTTATTGCATTGTGATCTGTCCAACAAGCGAATATAACACCTCCGAGACCATCAAGGACCGAATAACCTGTTTGCAAAATGACTGTGGCATAAATGAGACCACAGCAGGTCCTGTCTTACAAGTCCTCTTAAGCCTAGTTCACCCTACATGATTTTAAGCCCGATTTAAGCTTGATTTGCAAATCGTTGAGCTCGCCGACAGGTCAGGGTGTTATCGCGTGCAAATCGCGGGGGATTAGCGGGCGATGAACGCTCGCCAATCTGTTAGTATGGAAGAGCCAACAACGCTTCAAAGACGCTCGCAGACGCCTCGCCGAGCCCAGAAAAATATCTAGCATGCTAGATATCCAGAGCTGTCCCACGACTCAAGCTCACGTGATGTCATGAGCTACAGCCAATCAGAGCAAGGCATGTTCGCGTGTTGCGTTCTTCTTCGTCTTCTTCGCTGGGTATTGGCGCGCGTGATGTTACGCGTCATTTCCGGTTCATTTTATCACGTGATTTTTCGTGACAAAACGTGGTTTGTAGACAAGATAGAATCGTTGGGTGACAGAGTTGTTGTCAACTCATGTAGTTCGTTACCTCCTGTTGCGGATCAATCACGTTGTGTCGTGTTGTGTGAAGTAGCTCAACAACTTGAACACTCCTGATTTCACAGAGAGCAAGTCATGTAGTGTGAACCGCACAGTTCAGCCCGACGTTTTAAAATCATGTAGTGTGAACTAGGCTTTAGTTGTTATCGTGATGTTCACCTTCACCGTAGATCACCTTGCTAAATGAATCCGACATTGAGGATGCTATCCAATATAAGGTTCCACCGACGACACCCGCAAGATACTTATTACTGTGATTTCAGCAGTTGCCAGTTTAAATTTGACAATGCACAGACAGCTAGCTGTAACAGCACGTGCACTAAACTAAACTCTCTTTATCGTCATATTGCATTTAAAGTGTCAAAAGCACAAGGTTCTATGTGTATCAGTATATTCTAGAGCCCCGCATTACTGTAGTTCTTAAAGGGACAGCAGTCTATATAAGAAGCAGCAGTATACGTTTCATTCATACAGTGAAGAATATGCAGTTTTATTATTTCATTTGATGATTCAATTTCTTACTTATATGCTGTTTTTAGTGTTAACTTGTACAGTTCTCGGTCCATACTGTCAAAATCAGTCAGTTCAGTCAGAGTAGCCTGACATAACGTTAGTAGCCTACAGTGGTACCATGCCAGTGACGTCATCGAACACGGCTGCGCTCTAATAACAACAAATGTTCATTTCAGTATTGGGAAAAACTTCATATATGTTTTGTTTTTGAATTAATTTGTTTACTATTTTAATAACAAACATGTTATCGAATTATATTTTGTTCGTTTCAGTTCCCCTTTAATAAACGTGACTTGACTGGAGAGCCGAATCGCAGAGCTGGTGCAAACAAATCCACATTTCTATGATCAGATGCTTTTTTACAGCTATTTTCTCAACATTGTCAATTTTTGTTTATTTTGTTATTAAAATGAAAGCATGCAGCACATATTTACATATTCATCTAAATGCCACTCTCATCAGCAGCGCACAGCATTGGGATGTTTGCTAATAGTATATCGCCGCTCAGGTATTTGTTTTTACCCCTAAGTGGAGAATGAAAAAGAACTTCACTGAGTATTTCGGGGCCTTGAGAAGCAGCAGTAGACATCAAGGCTGCTCACTAGGTTTTAGAACAAAGCTTTTAATAAGGCTGTATAGTTTGTTTTTACAGACCTTTGATCATTGCAGGACTAGGCTGGAACGCTGGAGCTGGACTCACACCGCTGAACTCCACTAGAGATGACGCTGCAGGATCTGAGAACAAACAGTTGATTAAGACACTATAAAAGAGATGTGAACTAATCCACAGACACAGAAACACACACCTGTCAGGACGTGTCTCTGCAGCCAGGTGTGTGAGAGCTGTAGAGCCAGAGAAGCGTTACTGCGCTGATGGTGACCAGCTAAACCCAACCTGAGCGAGCCCTCGCTCTCATACTCATCCAGATCAGGACACACTGACAACGAACACTGAGAGAGAAAAACAGAGGACAATGTCAGCAAATAAACCGCATTTTGAATTGTGTATCTGCAGTATGTTCGTATTTCTTACCCCAATTTCTTCTGCTCTCTCTTGAAGCACCTTCATCGACCCATCAGGCTGTTTGACTGTGAACGCAGGAACCCCCGGCTGCAATAAGCACGCATACACTGAATACCTTAAAACACACTCAGTTTTTACAGTCACAACACACAAATACTCACCTTAAAAATCCCTCCTTTCTGCCAGGCAATTTTCTCAATGCTATCTCCCAGTAGGCTGGTGTGATCTATGCCCAAAGAGGAGATCCCACACACCCAGGGATGCCTAGGAAACACAAGAGACATTTCAACAAATTACATCTTTAAAGTGAAGCAAGACATTTCTTGTAAATATTTAAAGTGCCCTTATTATGCAGTTTAAAGGTTCCTAATTTTGTTTAGAAGGCTCCTACAATAGGTTTACATTAGGGCTGGGGTAAACGATTATTAATTAAACGATTAGTCTGTCGATTATTTTATCGATTAGTCGACTAATCTAACGACTAATTGAACGATTGTTTTTTTGTAACATGGAAATTGCAGGAGTGCACATTCAATGCACAACAATTTTGATCTGGTTCTTACAGAGTATCTACACTGTAAAATGTTTGGTAGGCTACTCAAATGAGCCCTATCACACTTGGATGTGGTGCTCATTTTAATGTTTTCAGTGCTCATAAAAAACATCCGGACTGATTTTCCGGTTTTGTTGACGGGGGTGGGGTTTACATGCGCTTCATAAGGCACACACGCACACTTGCACACACACGCAAGGTCTCTCGCTCTCTCCCTCGCTGCGCGCGCTACACGGTTTGGAGCTCGCGAGCTCTAGATTCCGGGAGATTTTAACTAATTTGAAGGCATCAGGGAGCCGCTATTAATATGCGGGAGACTTGGGATGTCAACTCCATTTGACAAAGAGTGCAAATAACGACACCTTTACGTTTGGGACTAAATTTGAAGTATTCCCACATACCTTCGATGATTTAGTACGAGCTGGGTTTTTTTAGGACTTTTTCTTTTGTTGGGACTTTGCATGGCTTTGTTGTGAATTCTGTGAAGAGGTTGCTGTTTCGTTCTTGATTCTGCAATGTTTCGGTCTCCCACGTGTGTGTGACGAGCTGTACCGCCGGGAACGGTGCAAAAAAAGAAATACATAAATAAATAAAGAAGCGTCGACAAAAAAATATGACGTCGACGAAATCGACGCGCCGCTACAGGCCTAGTTTACATGGATACAAGGTAAAAAAAAAAAAGAACTTTAAATTTCTCATAATATGCATTGCAGTAGGGCTGCAACTAACGATTATTTTGATAATCGATTAATCGGACGATTATTTTTCGATTAATCAGACAAAAATTTCAATTAGATTTTTTTGTTAATTCACTAAATAAAACCCGGTTACACTTTATTTTAAGGTATCCTTGTTACAGTGTAATTATATATTTAAGTACAGAGTAATATTAAGTAACTACATGTACTTACTATAGGAATAGGGTAGGATTAGGTTGAGGGTTAGTTGCATGTAATTATGCATAATTTACTGTTATTACTACAGTAAGTACATGTAACATATGTAACAAGGACACCGTAAAATAAAGTGTTACCTAAAACCCTAAATTAGGATATTTATGTGTAAAAGTGTACTTTAAAAAGTGCAAAAGCCACACATTTTTAGTTTTAGTAATATCAATATTTGCATTGTTTTTAATGATAATTGCTGATGGCAAGTTGACAACCATGATTAATGTAAAAAAACAAAAAAACATTTATATCAACATATGGTTTTAACACAATTTTTGTTAAAACAAATTTACACAGACATGTTGTTCAGATGTGAAGATATAAACTAAAAACATCTCAAATATTTAATTCATTTAATTTTTATTTAAAATTAATTGAATTATAAGGATACATTGATAAAATAAATATAGAAAGACTGAAAACAAGCGTGTGAACAGAGCCGCAGTAGATCGCGTTTGAAAAACAATTAAAACTTAATAGACAAATGCAGTAAATAGAGAACGTAATGGAGGTACGCAGCAAGCTAACAGGCTTGATTAAAAAGACAGGAAAAATGATGCATTAGTGCACAAGCATTCGCTGAAAACCATTGAGTACTACAGTGAGTGACTAAAACAATCTTTTACTGCTGCTGTTATTAACTGCCTTTATATTTAGTGCTTCGCTTTGTAAAGACCGTTTTAATTTAACCTATTTCTGCGGTAGCGCTATTTTAATCCTTCACTTATGTTGCGAGCAAACTGATTGCGCAACCTGATGCTCGAGACAAAATACAGACATCCAAAGTCTCCCGGAAGTTCTGGGAGTCACCCGCATATTGATAGCGGCTTATGCGGCTCCCCGATGCCCGCAAATTAGTTCAAACTCCCGGGATTTGAGCACGCATGCGAGACAGAAGAGACTGTGCTCCAAACCGTGTAGCGCGAGCGCGCGGCAGAGCAGCGGAGGGAGAGAGGCCTTGCGTGTGTGCGTATGTGCCTCATGAAGCGCGTGTAAAACAGAGAGCATCCTGATTGGCCTGTTTCAACCAATCACCAGTAAACGCTCACCGTGACGTAAGCAGACCAACTAATCGATAATGACATTCGTTGACAACGGTTTTCATAATCGATTATTATCGATTTTATCGATTAGTTGTTGCAGCCCTAGCAGAATCAACTCTTTTCTCAGTGTCTGAAACAGTATGATAAAGGATTCAATCCCTTTTGAAATCCCTCTCAGAGAGCTTACTCTGCTCTGATTGGTCAGATGGCCCAGTCTGTCGTGATTGGTCTACAACTGCTTCCTCAGAGCTTGATACACAGTGATACGAACAGTAACGATGGCATCATTTTTACCGTATTGATTCAAGTCCGAGACCTCGTCTAGTGGAAGAGCATGCACAGTGGATTTGCTTTGGCACCAGAAAACAGCGCCTTCTCCCATGTTGACAACATGAACTCTTTCAGGCCTCATCAGCTACAACTACAGTGTTTGAGGGCGATTCAAAGTAGATGTTGTACGCAAGCAGCCAATGAAGAACATAGGCTGGCATTATGAAAATGTATAGGTTCGTGGAATTACTGACGACTCGTTTCATGCAGTTTAGAATCGGATCTTTCTTTTAGGAGACATTAACTTTATTTGTTGTGCACTTGATTGGTGATGATTGGTTTGATATGGCTAATGAGGATACAATAAAATTATGAAGAATGCAGATCTATGATTGGTTGATTTGAGAGGAATGTGTCACGTTTAATCTATGAAGCCAGACGAATGAAGATAAAAATGGTTGAAACTAGGCTAACGCGGAACAAAGACAGAATTAGACACGCTACACTGAAGCAGATGGGAGGGAGACTAGAAAACATAGCTCTGGTACCTAATAATATTGGTGCAGTCATACGCTCCACCGATCCCCACCTCGAGGACAGCCAAATCAACCTGAGCGAGAGATGGAGAAATAGAGAATATAGCTCAATTAATAACCAGCATCTATAATAAAAGGACAAATGTCATGATCTTTGAGACAACTTATTAAACTTTGACATTGATGATAAAAGAGTGCTAAAAACTATCACTATCAAATGCTTGAGCTGAATATATGTGGGTTGCATTACATGCTCAACTGTTATAATAAAACGGATCAGGTAATACTGATCAATAATGTTACGCACCTTCTCCTGAAGAAAGACGTGAAAGGCCAAAATGGTGAGAAAGCGAAAATAAGCAGGCATGCTGCCTCCATTGGCATCCTGAAAGGTCAAACACAAACTCTTATGACACAAAAGTCTTTTGCACTTTTTAGATATCACTCATATTACTGCTGTGCTTTGCCATTTATGTAGGATACATGATGTGAATGTTCAAAGACGCATTTTAGGAGGTTCAAGTGTCTGAACAAACGGCACTGTTTCCTTCCTCACATGACTGACATGCTGTTGTGATTATGCAATTATGTGACCAGAAGCCTCACATTTACACTTAACACAATTAACATGGTACAGACACAAACCCAGAGGAGCAGTCAGCAGGAAACACGCAACCCTTTCATAGGAATTATAGCATTAGCACTCAAGATGTAGAGAAAGCAACCAGATCATTGTATAAAGCTACTACGAAGTACTATTATTAACACATGTTAATCTTCTTCCAAGGGAAAAAGCTCAGACATTTGCACATTCTCACTCAAAGGAATTTAAAGGGTTCATGTTCTATTATTTTTGTGCAATTTCTTGCACCAAAAGTGTTCATAACACTATTTTGCATGGCCACTTCCCATCCTCTCTCAGAGACAGAACCAAACAGGCTCTTTTTGTGACTGTACTTCTAATATTAACTTATGCAAATATTTACATATCTTCACCTATCAGCATATTTCACACTGCCATCATATGTTAGTGTTCAGGATTGTGTAATAACCATGGTGATTAATGACTTTTTACCATTAGTTTTTACAAATGGTCTGGTGTATAAACATAAACTGTGTAACTAGGAAGGAGTTTGAGTTGTGAAAGTCTACATTGCATATTGACTTTTATTTCAAAAAGGAGGGAGGGAGAAAAATAACATCCGGCTCACCTTTGTCTCTTCCAGTCGCCCGTACACCTGCCAGAAATATTTGGTGAAAAGCTCTTTTCCTATTGGCTGCCCGTTGATTCTGATTCGCTCTCTCACTTGCACCAAATGAGGTGAACTAAAAATCAAGAAGACATATAAAACAACCAACTGACATAAGATAATGCAGTATCTGTAACGACTTTACTACAGTGTTTGTTTAAGCCCTATAAAAACGTCTAGAGTCTTACTGTGAACAATGGTCAATGGTTATGTAAATCATTAAGCTCAAGATAAAGTTCAACTAAACAAAACTTAGGACAGATCGATTACATCATTTACAAGGTAATACTGACGCATAGCTTTACTTTTTACTCTGAGAGCTGGTTTATTTAAGTGGAAAGATCAAGCAAAGTTCAGCATGAACTTATATGTATGTGCATGCATGAATGAACAGTAGAGTTACGCAAACCTCCCTACCACTCCCACAATCACTACAGAATGACTATACACACACTTTTCACACATCTCCAAGCACTGAATTATTTTGACTGGTTATAATACCTGTAGAATCCAGTGCGGAAGCCATAGTTTCTCAAAATCTGTTCTGTAAAGGCACATGTTGAACCCTGAAAATAAAATAAAAATTCAGCATTTCACTGAACTTTTGTAACTTCATTTAGTTATTAATTCCTCAGTGAACTTGTTTACCTTTCCTTTTGTTCCAGTTACGTGAATAATATTGAGACGATCAAGTTCTTCTACCTGATGATACACAGAACACAACAGTTAAATGGTTATTTACAAAAATATACAGATGTTTCAACAAGTCAAAAGTAGGACGAACTTGATTTCACGATGCAAAGCAGAGTAGAGTTGTTTTTAGTTCCTGATGTGCCGTCAGTTAGGTATATATTTACTATTTATAATGACTTCATTGTTTTTATTTTAATTACATGAATAATATTAAGCTGTTTTGCACTGTGATATCAGACTTATCAATCAAGTATTGTTTCTTTTATTTTGTTTACGTTAAGTTGCAAATAAAACGAGAAAATATAATTGAACAAAATTAAGCACCTTTCGTTTATAAACCATTTAATTCACCGTATTCTCCACAAATAGGCTTTACCACATTATTTAATATACATACACTGAAAAGTAACAAATATTTTTGTACAATATTAACTTAATTCACTAAAAAATATTTGAGATTTTTTTTTTTACTTACCAAGATTTTAAAAATAAATGTTAATCAGCTAAGGAGGAATGGTTATTTGCCAAGACTGATACCAAAAAGGCCAAATAGCAGCTGATTTATTAGCATAAACAGTGATCAATCATCTGTGATAATACAGTTTTCATGATATAAAACTATTCATACTGTGATAAAAGGATTTTGGTCATACCGTCATAAGTAATTTTCGTGTCGTGTAGCTGTGTTTGATACCTTGAGTCCTGCCCGCTGGAGAAAGCCTCTCATGGCCTGCAGCTGGAGCTGAGGATGACCTCGCTCTCTCTTCACCTGCTCCAGAGCGCTGGCGTTGGTCTGGAGTGTGTTGAGTGTGCACACCGCATCCTGAAAGACATTCATAACGCTACAGCTGGATCTCAAAGACTTCATGCCATCTCAACACCAACCCATGGAGAAAAGCACCACCTCTGGAGCTTGAGAACATTTCATGTTTACATCAAATCCAGATTTACGACTTGCATTACATGTGCTGGAAGTCAATTCAGAGGATAGCTATAGATATCCATGTGGAGCTCTAGTCTCTACAAACTGAGGCTTTACTGTTGCTTTGATAGACACACTGAACTTCTGAACTCTTTCATAATACGTTTTTAGTCAATGTTTAGCCAGATCTGGTGTATGTACTACAATCATATTACAACTGACAAATGAAAACTAAATATAAAATTGCTAAATGTTTTGGTTGGTGAAAGTGATCAGATGAATCATACAAGCAACTGGCACATATAGGCTATATTGTAGATGAGGTGAATCTAGCCAAAACACCATAAGAAATATAAGGGAAATTAAAATAAAAGTAAAATAAAAAGGTTTATTTGTTAGTTTCTAATCGAATGCTGTAGGCTACATATCCTATATATATATATATATACACACACACACCCACACAACATTGATATTTTTTTACCTTGTTTTTTATATATTTCCCGTTTTTTCTAACATTTGTCCACCTTATCACTCACACACGTAACGTTACTCCACACTTTGTATTCCAAATGTTAAAAATTATGCCAATAAAGCTTTGTTGACACTGACTAATAATATGTTTAACTGCCATCTAATTCTTTAATAGATATAAATAACACATCTAGCACAATTATGAATGAAATAAGATATTTTTTCTTCACACACATGCATTTAATCCTCAGTTATGGCTGCCTGCACACTGAGCACATGGCCTGAATAAAAGTAGCAGCTATGCCGAATTTATGGCAAGCCATTTTGACAGTTATTGCATAACCTAACTTGTATGTACTTGTATTCTTCTATTGTTGTTGTTACTAGTACTTTTTAGTTACAAATAATTACTCCAATCCAATGTAATTATTATTTACCAACTAATTTTCTGTCATCCAAAGAGTGACAAGTTTCTATTATTTGTTACTGGTAACAACTTGTACTAGTTCGAGACCAGTAACCGTTACTTGTAACTAACTAACGTTACTAAAGTCACTAGAAGCAAAGAGGTATTGCAGTATCTCATAAATAAGCGTTAATAACATTATACACATACAACATAATAACAATAGATAGTAATTTATTATGGATAAATGTTCTACGGCTTGTCGTAAGACCTCAATGGAGTCACTCACTCTCAGTCTCACCAGGCACAAAAATTGCCGCTCTTTGATTTTAAAAACGGCTGATGTAACAACTGTCACGGATGAATCATCCGCATGCGCTGGATTTAAATACTTTTTTTATGAGTCAAACACTTTCCAGCCCAAAGTCCGAACAAAAGTGCACAAACGTACCATTTAATGTATTAATTCCCATAAATACGCATAACATTTAGACAAAGGAGTTCAAAAGCGTTACCTGATAGTCCATTCTTCGGAACCGCGGAGCAGCTTTTGTGCTGGAGAATCGGGGTGACAGTTCGGCCGTGTAGACTTCGGTCCACGCGCGTAAACGCTCCAGCACGCGGAACAGGCGCATCGTGGGGACCCGTAGAGTGCAGGAAGCAGCACCAAATTTGGGGAGTTTTCCTGTCAAATATGGACCTCCGCGTCATACCACGCCTCCCTTGTGCTCACCATACAGAATTCACTACTGTTTATTGTTATTGCCAGTGCGAATGACAACAATCTGGTGCATTCGGATAAATAAAGAATAATTAAATGATGATTTGTGATTCGAGGAAGGCGGTTTACAAAGTCAAAAGCTGCAAAAGCGGACAGTTGAATCAGCATAACATTTCCAGTTCGCTGGCGATTAAAACCACAGCAGACATCCTGTTTTAACCAGGTTGCGTGTTGTTGAAATATGTCGCGCTGCACAGCTGCATGTTAAAAAACTGGCTTTCTCTAGTTTGCCATGCAATGCTGCTGAACCGCTGCTCACGTGTCAGCTGTCTTCAAGAGCAGAAGAGCTAGTGCACAGACAGAGCATATCGTACTGCGCATGCGCATTATCGCCTATAACACTGCACCGCCGCCTACTGGGCATGACCGTTTCATTACATGTTTTAAATTGAATTAAAATTCATTAATATATTTTAAGTTAAAGTGAATTACACTATAATTGTGTTAATTAAATATTCACAATCACAATCAGGAAGCAAAGTGTAAAACCAGGGTTCTCAGTTGTACTTCTGGACTCTGGAGATCTGTGTTCCTGCAGAATATAAGTCTAATTCGGTATTCGGATTACATTTTTAAACTAGTTAAAACATTTTTTAGTTTCACTGGACTTTTACAGATGTGTTGGTTGGTTATAGCATGG
Source organism: Rhinichthys osculus (assembly GCA_029959095.1). Lineage (NCBI taxonomy): Eukaryota > Metazoa > Chordata > Actinopteri > Cypriniformes > Leuciscidae > Rhinichthys > Rhinichthys osculus. The sequence goes on from JARWKJ010000014.1 coordinate 34,312,574, forward strand.
TTTGGGTTTGAACTCTAGAAGGTTTGGGTGTGAGAACCTCTCGCTCAATTTTGATAAATGGCCAGTGGATGTCGCCAAAAGACAGTGGATGAATATGAATCAAGATAGAAGACCCACATTATGATTGACTGTCATATTCAGCACATAAACACATGATTTGTTTCTAAATATTTAAAACAAAGTGTAATTGTTTGTTAAATTATTTCAGAAAAGAAAAGTTTCTAATAAGGTGGGTTGCTTGATTCAGTTGCACTGATTATAGATTCACTTTATAATAACAATGTACAATATCTTTACATGAATCTGCCAAGTTTCTAAATTGTAGCGTGCTAAATGTATTGTGTCTTAATTACTGTTGCTGTGTTGTCACGTGACGTGTGGATGCACTGTAAGGTTTGCTATTTAATTTCATCGTAGCCTATTCAATGACAATAAAAGGAAATTGAATTGAATTGATTCCTCAGAAGGTAATAGTAGGGTAAGATGAAGATGAAGTATGTTTTCTCCTGACTATAGATGACACAAAATCTCATCTCAGCACTTTTGATGAATGGCTATGCTATAATTTTGTCATTTCATCTGAATAACAACATTTGTGAGATTTAGTCAGCCGAAACAGTTTTGAGGTTAATTTATCTACTTTGTGTCTCTGGAAAATAGTGAGACATGTTGAATATCATGATTTTTTTTCATCTATTTGTTAATGAGGGATTTGTGAAGTAAAAACAATGTAGCTTTAGTTTTTATTTTGAAGTAAAAGGTTCAAATTAGATAGTTGGGGTAAGATGAGCCACCCAGAATTGGCACAGATGGCGCCAAGTGGCATGTTGTTAGTGTTATTATTTTTTTAATTTAATAATTATTGTAATTAATGGGGTTATTATTCAGTATTTCCATAAGTTAAATGAACATTTTAGACATCTTCACTTTCATTAAAACCGTTAGGTAAGTTGAGTGAAGTCATTCAATTTGCATTCATATTCATAGTGCTGCTATTATGACATTTCTCCATTTCAAATAATTAAATAAGTAAATATTCATATGCCTGTGTACAGAATAATTTTACCTTTCAGATAAATCTCTTTTCTTCTTTATCTGTCATTATTAGTTATTGAATTATTCAACTAAATTGTCAAAATATAAAATTTCAAACAGTAGTTAAATCAATAGTTGATTTAGTATATTACATTAATGATGCTTTTTTTTTTTTTTAAAGAAGAAAAAAAGAAGTAATTTACACGGTCTGCCATCTTACCCCTCTTTTTATATTTTACATTTTGTTCTATAACATCTAAAATAGCAAATGTTTCAATTTACTACAACACTTGACAATAGTCAATGTATTACCTATAATACTTATAATACATATAATATAGGTATTATTACCTAAAGTAACAGCCTATATAATGGCTGATGCATCATCGTCTTGCTAAACTTATATCTCTAAATATGTTATTATTGTTCTTAACACATTGTTCTTAATATGGGGGAACATCGTCACCCCGACCCTACATCAAAATATACATGGTAAAACTTAGTGGGGTTATTGGTATTGAGAGGTGATGGCCTATATGGTCGACAGCTGAAGGCTGATCAATGAAAGGTTCCTCCTGGCTTCATCCAAGAGGTCTATCTTCCCCATATACTCGCTATACTGTCTGTGACCCATGGGTTAATAGAGCAGACGTGCGTTTATACATCCCATTATCAGTGCAGGACAGACAGTGAAGGTGAACTTCATGAGAAAAGCCACATATCAGGAGATGATCAAAGTAACTACTAACAACTCCGTGTTAAAGTTGTCCAACCATGTGATGACATTTAGCCCGGTGTCTTTTTGCTTCATTACTTGCTAAATCCATTCCCGTGATGAGATCCGTCGATTAGACTACTGAAATGGAAAATATGCGAATCTCAGCTCTGGTTATCTTTTTGAAAGAGGCCTATGCCGTGATAGTGAGCAATTTAAATAATGAGCAGCCATTCTTCCGTTCACCTGCGTGCAAACACGGTTTATCTCAGCGAAACATGTGAGGGAAAGCGTTCACGACGAGACTAGATGTCAGGGATTAGGTCAAAGAATTGCAAGAAATGAGAATATTGTGTTATGCCACAACAGGGAACGTTTTCAGAACTTTTGCTAATGATCTGACCAGGTTTTCTCATGAACACATATTAGGCTATTTCCGGTAACGTATTGACGTTCGTTCAAAGTTATCTGGCCTTAAATCATGTTCTCAAAACGTTAGCACAAACCGTTATTTATACATCATTCATGTAACTTTTTTTCTCTGCAACATTATTAAGGCATATCCTGAATTGTTATTTAAATGTTTCGTGTGTCGTTGAACGGAAGAGAGGCTCTCGGGAGCGCACGTAAACGTCACATTCTTTTGATTTTCCCGGCAAAAACGTCTCGAGGCCCTCACATAAAAGTCATTATTAAAAAGCTTTCAAATAGAAAACCTAAACTTTGTAAGCTTCTTTACAAGCTGTTCACACATTAGCCCAAAAAAAAGCGATCAAAAAAGAAACAAATCTTACAGGCTATATTAAACTCTTTAATGGGAACATAAGCAAAACGTTTTTACAGTGCGTTCCAAATTATCATGCAGGCTAAGTGACATATCAGTAGGAATTTAATCCAATTAACATTCAGATTTTAGTTTTTCAAAGAAAGCTGTTTGTTTTATTTCTCATTTCTTTTTAGTTAACTGGTATCAATCTCAGATGTTTGTTAAGTAGTTTGCCAGTCTTTTCCTCAGGTATGGAAAAACCCGGTAAGACAAAGGCTTATTATAAGGGAAGTTTCTGTCAAATAAATGAATTGTGTTAAAAGGGCAGCTGTATAAAAAAAATTAAATAATAAAAAGCCATGCACTGTTGAGCAGCAAACAGGTTTTGATGCGGATGGTGTCTCTAGAATCTCATAAAACCTCTCCAGGCAGGCTGGCATTTGTGCATATAGCATTTGATTTTAGCCACTTCTAACCAAAGCTCACAAAGAGAAACGTTTACAGAAATACATTTTTAAACAGTTTTATTGCCATTTTTTTCTCTTTTTTTCAGTTTTCACAAAATGTTAGTGGTTTTCATGTCTTTTGCAATTCATCGCACCATTTCATGCTTTTCATCTTCAGAGATCTTTCTCCCTCCATATTGCATGAGAACTGTGACTCTTTAACAACTTCTTTAAGTAGGTTTTCCTGTAAAAAGTGTTCAGTTCACTTACTTAAAAAAAATGAGGAAACCCATTGCCTTAAAATTATTAAGTAAATAAACTAATGCTTAATTGAAAAAAATAAGTTATGTGTGAACTTGACAATTCCACATTACTTAATTTTTTCGATTAAGCATGATGTTTATTTACTTAGGCAACGGGTTTCCTGAATTTTTTTAAGTTAAGTCAACTGATTACTTTTATAGTGCTAAGAAGACCTGCAAACTATTCAAACTTGTCTGAGATTGATATCCTACCAGTTTTCTAAAAAGATATGAGAAACAAAACAAACAACACTTTCTTTGAAAAACTAAAATCTGAATGTTTATTGTACTGAAATCCTGATAACTTGCATAATAATTTGTAACACAGATTTCAGTTAGCTGGGATGTTGGATTCGGACAGGTAAGGAGGGAGATTCACGCTCCACGGGATTCCCTTGATCTTCTTTATAATTCTCTCTATCTTGAAGGTCAGAGATTACAAGGACTAGAACACGATGTCTCTGGCCCGGGCTTTTATCCAGATTAAACCCAGATTCCTGGTTCAGGTTCTGTTACATATCCGCTTTGGCCTGGAGCACTTTGACCTTAGACGGAGGTTCTGAAAGGTTTATTTTTTTTCCTGAAGGTAACGTGTAGGTGATGAGAGCAAATCCACATCTTTACAATGTATAGGTATACCTATTAAGCATGTTTGCAACATTTCTAAGTCATAGTGTCCTTATGTAAGTTCTATGTAGTGAAAAATATTCCTGTGATTGATTCAGCATATAAAAGCTCATTTAAATGCATCACACCATGAGAATGAGTTTTAATAATTGCTTTAATTTGCCCATCGCCTCACAGTGCTACATGGTGATTCCCTTTTACAGAACAGTGATCAACTGTTAATCTCATTATTGCCTGTAGCGTCATCGTTATAATAAGAGAGTAAGACAGCTTCCAGAAGAGAACAGAAGGACAATAAATACATTTCAACAGGTTAAAAAAAAAAAAAAAAAAACAGGTGTGCATCTAAAAACAAATCATAAATGACGTCCTCTTGCATATGCGTCTCGCTACGACAGTTTAGTCCTTGAAAATGCTATTTGATTCAATCAAAAGAAATGGAAGACATTATAGATGATGAGATGATGATAAACAGACCTATGTACAAACACTGACTCGTGTGTCTATATTCAAGTTTTAATGACTGTGGATTTATACGTTATGATAGTTAAAAATATTCTACACCCGATTTGCTGACTGAAATATCTTCGTGCTGAACGTAAGAGAAATGATCTTTCTTAAATGGCAGCATAAGTTCTCACGCACACACAAAAACAAGGAAATTTGCATATTGCTGTCACTTTGGTGCAGCTGTTCGACATTAAATCTCATTATTTAGTCCTTACACCTCATCTCAGTATAAAAGATGTCTCTATCTACAGCATTACTTCTTTAAAAAAAAAGTACAATAAAAATATCCAGACAATAAAATCACCATAAATCAACTGCTTCATAGTAAATACATAGAACGCAATCACATTGAAAGTGTCCGCCCTGTTATGGATTGTCATTTATGATCGAAGAAACGGATCTTGAGTTCACAAAAGGGCAGAGGGAATTTCGTAGACAGAAGAATGATGAAGAGGCATCCAGCGCGGGCGGACGGACGGTGGCCACTCTTCCGGTCACGTGACTTTAAGATCCGTAACGTACTGCATAGAGAAATATGCTTCACTCAAACAAGTGCCTGGCACCTACAGTCCATTACAAGAGGTAGAACTAGAAAATGATATTCATATCGAGTGTTTCCCACTTTTTAAGCACAGGAAAGATTTAAGTTGTGTCATTAAAACCGAAGTTTCCCTTATTGGGATAAGTAGTTGCACCCACAATTGTGGTTCAGTAATAGACGCTTAAATACGCAAAGTATCAAAGACAACGGAGACACTAATACAAATGTGTTCAAAGACATTTAAAAAAAATTGATCTAATGTGCTCATTTGAATGAAGTGCAGTTATTTGGCCAAAAGAAAAAAAATCAAACTGCAAATTAATTTTATACAATTGGATTCTACATTATTAAGACTGATTATGTCATCATTCTTATATATTTTCTGTTTAATCAAATATTATGGTTATAAAAAGAATTCGAAATTTATTGGAACAAAAATCAGTCTGGACCCAGAACTTAAAACTAAAACGATAGCAACCACCCCAAAAAAGTAGGCTAATGCTACCAAAATGTCAGGAGGACATAAAGTTTTACACTTTTTAGTTTGTGTTTGTGCAGCTATTGGTTGTAGTGTTGAAATGACAAACATCCATTAGTTTAGACTTTAAAATGAAACTTTCAGCAAAGTTTTTCATTTTCAAACCATCATCTGGAGCTAAACGTGTGTGTATGAAAGTGTTTTCACGAGTGTTTAAAGGGACGTTTCAGAGGATGGAGTTTTCCAGAAGAATTTGTTGTTGTCTGAGTCCAAATCGATTCTGATCTGAGGCACCATCTTCTTAAAAGGGTTTAAATCCTGACTAGGTGAAAGCGGAAGAAAGGAATCTGTTAGATATTTCAAAATAGACAGCCTTGCATACACACATAAACATGTGAACTCGTAGACATGCATCATTTATGAGGCTAATTGGTTTGACTGTTTTAAGGCCATGCATTGGACCAGAACTAACCACCATAAACCGGCTTGAGCCAACATGATATTCATGCTGAACTAAGCTGGGTAAATATAGATATGCATGCGCACACAAGCTCAGACCTACTGCCTCATGTTCGTACAGTTATCTTTGTGAAGACATTCATTGACATAATGCATTCTCTAGCGCCTTATCCTAACCTTACCTACCACAAATAAGCCTAACCCTAAGCCTTAACCTAACTATAACATTATCCCTGAAGCCAAGTCTTGACCCTCAAACGGGCCTTTAAAGGGGTCTCAGAGAGTTAGGACCGACCAAAAGGTCCTCACTTTACTCCCTCTGATGGTCTAAAAATGGTCCTCACAAAGACAAGTACACACACACGTTTGTTTCACTACTGGTACATTAGTGGGCATTGCCACATTTTTTATATTAATTATATTTTTTATGGCCTAACCCAAGCCTACCTGTAAACCTACCCTAGTGAAATATAAATATGCAAAAATATATTTGAAATACATTTATTTTATGCTAAGTACACAACAAATACATTTACATGTTACGTACTTAATATAAATACCCAGCAATTGTACTGTTGGAATACTAAATTGGTATACTTAAAGTCTGCTAGATTGGAACAACTAATCTTTCTTTAGTTATCCGGAAATAGTGCTGAGGTCCAACTAAAGATATACTTAGGTATTTTTGATTCTGCTAAAATGCAACTATTGCAAGTATACTTCAGGTACACATTTTGATATTATATCATACTATCCTTACTAATAGTGATATTAAAACACACACACACACACACGCACACACTTACCTTGACATAGTCACGGAGGGGAAAAAGTGCTTTCCATCAGTAGGGAGTGAGGAAGGACATGGGCTTATTTCCTATAAGAAACCAACAAACGTACTGTTAATATATACACACACAGACATGGCAGATGATCAAATCTTAGAGGGTTCATATAAAGGGGTTATGATGCAGCTGAAAAGGAGTTGATTGGTTAGTAGTTAGAATAAAAAGAGGTAGTAAAGAACAGGAAATTCAGACCCACAGATAAAGTCAACATGAGACTGTGTTTGCAACCCAATTTACTTCCGTAATGTGAGTCAAAACAGGTATTTAAGAAAAAACTTGTCGGATTCAAGACTTGATTTTAGCCAGTGGGAATATTGTATAATATTTAATATTATTAATCATGACTATTATTGCAGCTTATGGTCAGATATGCATGTGAATCAACAAAAACACGTGGAAACATCTGTTTGTGGTATTGGGGTCAGTAATGTTTTTGAATAGTCTCTTCTGCTCATCAAGGCTGCATTTATTTGATAAAAAAAACAATAACTGTTTTATGTTTGAATATTTTTAAATATAATTTATTCCTCTGATCAAAGCTGAATTTTCAGCATCATTACTCCAGTCTTCAGTGTCACATGATCCTTCAGAAATCATTCTAATATGATGATTTGCTGCTCAAGAAATATGTATTATTATTACCGTATTATCAATGTTGAAAACAGTTGTGCTGCTTCATATCTTTGTGGAAACTGTGAGATACTTTTTTCAGCATTCTTTGATGGCTAGAAAGTTCAAACGAACAGCATTTATTTGATATAGAAATCTTTTGTAACATTATAAGCGTCTTTACTGTCACTTTCGACCAGTTTAATGCATCCTTATTGACTAAAAGTATTAATTTCTTACTGACCCTAAACTTTTGAACAGTGGGTTCAACGTCTTGTTTTATCAAACACTGTACATTGTATATTCCATTGCAGACCTGAACTTGCTAATAACTAAACTCCACATAATTCCCGTCCCTATAGACCAGAATAAGTCCAGGTGCTTGGAGAGATTGAGAAATAAGAGGGCTTGATGACATCAGACAAAAAAAGTTATTTTGATGAAAGATTATGGAAACAAACATTTTTTCCTGTGGAATGAATCATGCAATGGGAAAGTAAATAAGGCCCGTTTTTGAATGCATGTTGACTTTATTAACACATACACACTACAGTGATTAAGCATTTGTTATCTGTTAAGAGCGGATTATTGATCCACACAGACCAGGAAACCAAGCAACACCATAAACAAAGAGAAAGACGGGATTTAGAGATGTTTTTTGGAGAGATCACGAAGGAGTGAGTGACGACAGCGAGAAGAGGGGAGGGAAGAGCCATTATTTGAGTTGTTAGGAACAAGCCCTGCGCGAGGCCGAGGGAAACCCTGTGTGTTTACTCACTGTCTGAGGGCTTCTCCCCCAGCACTGGATCCTGTTCCATGGTCTCCATGGAGATCTTTATGCTGGGAACATTCTCATTGGCTGGGAAATCCGACTGTGAACGCAGGGTTGGGATATTCTTACCGCTGGAGTTTTACAGCGACACCAGTTCTAACCGCACAAATAAAGAGATTCCACTCACGTCGTTCATGTCACTGTCGATGCTTCCTTTCTTTCTCTTCTTCTTCTTCTCATCCTCTTTCTTCTTCTTGTCTTTCTCGGGCATGACGTCATCCAGGTAACTGAGATCGTGCTGCGAGAACACATAATCCATGGCCTTTCTCACCGCGACCAGCGCAAGAATCTAGAAAACCAACAGAAAGAGATCTCAGACGCATGCAAAAGAACTAGTATTGGCTGCATTAACCCTGTAAAGCCTGACATGTGACATAATTAATGGTTTATTAAGCCTTTAGACAAAAGTTTGGATATGCGTTTCTTTTTGTTGAGTGTCATATTTGATTCTTCAGGCTTTTATGGCTCATATAGTGTGATATAGTGAGAATATGGAGCAGTTCTAACATACATAAATTAGATCTTTATAACTGTATGTTTTATGACTACTTACATAAATGCATATAAATATCAGCTGTCTCTATATCTCCCAATAATATGTCTTAGTATGATGATATTTAAATGCTTAGTTTGTTGATGAAAGCTCTGTAGTCTTTATTGTGGGAGTCAAACATATAATACAATACAATACAATGACGATTGAGAGAAAGCCTGATGTATCATATTTGCAACTCATATTTTAACATGGGTTTTCTAAAAAAAATGATGTATGGATAATAAAGTAAACCCAAGTTGCTGTAAGTGTTCATCTTGAAATATTACTAATAATATAGAAATTATTGTTTACTTTGTAAAAATCATTAAAGATTTCACAGCAAAAAGACATGTGAACCACGACCTGAAAGAGGAGGATTTTAAAATTACATTAAAGGTATTTTACTTGCTAAACAAGTATAAACTGTCAATCAGAGGACAGAAGACATGTAGTACGATGTGTGCAATGTCTTAAAAACTAGAGAACAAAAGTTATTTGTTGACCTGATTCGTTTTCCAGTTTTGTGTGCAATTCTGTATCAGATAGTAGTTAAACTGACTGGGTGCAGTTCATGGAAGTATTATTTGTGTTTGCAAATCATATACTCACCATGACGGGAAAGATGATGGCTGCTACCGTTGACTTCAGGATCCACAGGAGGGCCAAACAGAGCACCTGTGCACAGAACACACACATTAATGATGCATATACAGCACTAAAGCTATAGAGCTGAGCCTTGTATGAGGATGAGCATTTGACCACACACACACACACACACACCTGTAAGAAGGTGAACAAGTGAACCCGTCTGAGCGGTACGTGTCTCAGGTAGATCAGATCTGGTTGGTGTTTCGCTGGCATCAACAAGAGCTGCAGACGATCCATAAACTACACACACAAAAGTTTATTCATAATTTAGATTATTCAGAGGCAGACAACCTGTTTTCCCCCCACAAAAATCTAAAAAGCATAATTTTTTTAATATATATAAATATAAATTAATTATATAAAAAATACATTAATATATACTGTATAGTGTATATATATATATATATATATATATATATATATATATATATTATATTAATAAAAAAAATATGGTTTTAGATTTTTTAATAAACATATTATATAATTCAAATAAAAGTATAATAAATATTTTTTCATTATATTAAATACTTATATTAATAATAACTTATATTAAATTAACAAAACATAGAATACATACATTTTAAATAAATATATAATTAAAAAAAATATATTATATTATTAAAAATATGTATTTAATATACAATAAATACATATTAAAATTATATATATAATTATTGAAAATAATTGTATTTATAATTCTTTAAAATAATGTTTTATTTAAATACATAATATGTAAATTATACAAATATATCTTTAAAATATATATTTAAGAGTTTTACGATTTATTAAAAGAAAAGCTAAACATTCAAATATATTTAAAATAATTGTATTTAAATACATAATATATCAATGTTAAAATATATATTTAAGAGTTTTACATTTTATTGAAAGAGAAGCAAAACATTCAAATAAAATTGAAATGCAAATCGTATTGCCACTATGCAAACTATGTGGGAATCTGAATGAATAAGACATGATAAGGTCGGTGTTTGAACTGTTTTTAGCATGCTGCTATGTTGTTGCCAACAACTTGTTATGCATCAAAGGCAACTTTAATAAAACAAACATTTTGATGCCCAACTCTGTCCTCTAGGTATAGCCAGGCGTATTACACCCTGAAAATCCTGACTAAGTCTGACTTATCCCGACTTTCCTGAACTCAGATCAAGTTCTGGAATCGGTCGGGTTCCCAGGATCCAGCGGAGATCAGGTAGTCAGCAGGATTAGGGGCTTTCTCTGCCGAACAGTAACACGACACTCACCTGGACGCCATTGAGAGAGGCGACACCCATGTAGAGGAATACGCCGTACAGGACGGGCATAGGAATGAACTGCAGAGATCAAACATATGAGCATTATATACATAATACTGCTGTCATTTGTCTTCAAACACATAAAGCAATCAAAGGTTACTTGAAGACAAAAAGTTATGTCCACCGAACACACCCCAAATATAATAATATGCTCCAAAAGAGGAGATTTGTGCAAAGCAAACAATTTATAATGAAACAGAATTTGTGTTATTGACACAAAAAGCCTCTTGTCTCATCTCGCATCCTGGAGTTTTATCCCATTCAGAGGTCAATATACAAAGTAAATGTCCAGCAGGGGGCAGTAACTGCACTGACCTCTAAAAAAAGTACCATGGTATAATGGGTTTTTGGACATGTATCACAAATATACCATGGTTTCCTAAAACGTATCAGATGGTATTATCAACATATACTGTACATTGGTACTGGAAACCACATACTACAGTGTTTACATGGTACTTCCATGAATATTATAGTACTACTATGGTACATGTCCAGAAAAACAGGCCGAGGCATCTAATGCATCAAAACTTATATATGATGCATAAGATATTAAATAGCTAATAATATTAGTTCTGATATCAAATATAGAAATAAAGCGTCAGTTTCATGGAGATCTGGATAAGGGCATGAGTTATATAAGCCTTATAATTCATTCTTTTCAAGTAACTAGAATTGCTTAAAATACCCTAAGAACTATTTTGTAGACACAATTGATATTTTCTCAAATATTGTTTAGTTTACATCACAGCTATGAATCATGCTTCCTGATATTACGAGCCACAGTCGTGAGTCACACATATGTTTGGTCCATTTTCCCAGAAGAGGATAAAAAAATGATAAATATGTACATCTGCTAAAAAAAGTGTGTTTTGTCAACTTTTAGCAGTACACATGAACTCCAAACCCATGACCTGACTATTTTCATTTCACAGGGTTTGTTTTGTAACATTCTCTCTTATTCTCTTGGACAATGATAAGTATCCGAATGTGAAAAGACAGTATAGATAGAGATTATGAAATATGAAAGTTCAAACCTTCAGAACGGGGGCCATTAAAACCGACAGGCCCGTCAAAATGAACACCATTATTCCCGTGACTCTCTGCTCTCTACAGGAGAAAGAATCGACAAAACAAGCATGAGCCACGGTCACGTGAACATTAACTGAATCTAGATGATGTTATGTGACACAATAAAGCAATATATGATTTATCAGATAGTTTATTTGAGATATTCAGTCATTTTGAGATTATAAGCATCTGCTAGGCCTTGGATAATAAATAACGGTTCTTCTGTTTTCCCAGTTTATTTATACATTGTGTAAAATATTGCACAATTTTGTGTACCTCTAATTTTGCTGTCATTAAACCGTATTGTTTATATTTCACTATTATATCAGCCATATTATTTTTTGTAGATATCCTCCATGTAAAAATGCATATTTCTTTCTCAGTATTTGTGTCTTATTTTCCAGTACAAATATCTAAACATTCTTAAATCAAGATACATTTACTCGAGAAGCAAAATGACTAAGTCTTGTTTTCTGACTTAGTCAGAAAGTTATGCTTAAAACTAAACCAACAATCTTAATTTTACCGTTGAATTAAGTTGATTTTTTCTTGTTTTAAGCATGAACTCACTTAACTTTGATCAGTGTTATTGAGATATTATTATAGTTTTTATTCATATTTTGAATTCGTTTTTTATTATAATTTTAGTTAAAGTCTTAGTCATTTTGTTTGTCATTTTTATAATGACAAATTTTAAAAAATGCCTATAGTTTTTATTTTAGTAATTATTTTAGTATATCAAGTTAAACTAAATGAAATTGAGAAATGTTGCCTTGCAATTACCTGAAATAATATAAAGTTCAAGTGTTCTAATATTTTATTTTATTTCAGTTAACATTTATTTTATTGCAAGCAACCAAAAATGATTTTATAGTTATAGTTTCAGTAAACTATAACAACACTGATTTTGAAACTTTGTTCAGAGAAGTAAATGTTAGTAAATGTATCTTGATTTAGGTTTTAATTTTTAGATATTTGTAACTGAAAACGAGACAAAAATACTAGGTTGTTTGGATACTGTTTTATAAATCTGTGCTGCATAGCCCCACCCACAGCTAAATCTCATTGGTCAAAACAACCGTCCTACATAATGATATATTAAACACAACTTGTTTAATTGGTAGTGATTGGTCAGAATTTAGAAAGAACTTGATAAGGACAGACACATGATGATGCCGTAATCATGTTTTGCATAGTTTAAATACAGTTTACAATGATTTAAAGGGCCCATAGGTAAGAATTTTCATTTATCATTCGTTTTTTATTGCCAATGTGTGAACAGCTTGCAAGGAAACTTAAAAACGAGATCTTAAGTTGTCTATGAGGCTCTTTTCCGTTCAATGACACAAAATGTTTATACAATGTTCTGTACTGTACTATTCTGTACTGTAATGTCAATGTGCCATGCAGCGAAAAAGGATTAATTCAAACTATAGCCAGATGTGGTCTGTATAGTCTTAAATATACTTTTTAGTCAAACTATCATAACAGTGTAATGATACAGTCCCTCTCCTGACATGATGTCGGTGAATCACAGATCTGGTGCAAACACCCACATCTCTATGCTCAGATACTTTCTTAACTGCTGATTTCTCACCGCTGTCATTATTGTTCTGTGTTTATTTTGTTATTAAGAGGAAAACACGCATATATTTACATATTCATCTAAACGTCGCTCTCAGCAGTGTGAATGTTCATTAGCATATCGCTGCAATTTATCTCCAACATCTTGTTACTTCTAAGCAAAGAACGAAAAATAACTTTGCCGTGAGTATATCGGGGAATTGAATTCAGTCTCTTGTACGTTACGCTTAGACGAGTGTGAGCACGAGCAATGAGTGGCTGGCTGCGGTTCACTTAACGGCCACAGGTGTCACTAATAACAAGGGTTCCTGAATTCTACATGTAGCCTCTTTAATCTGTCTTGAGCAAGATTAAAATGCATTTTGGCTTTTTCCTTTACCTGACTCCAAGGAATTTGGGCTGTTCCCCAGGCGCTGAGGTCTCAGTTTCCATCTTGATGGAGTCTATGTGGGCGATGGAGATGACGGTCGCCGCTACGTACCAGGGCAGCCCCATGAACGAACACAAAATCAAGAGAATCGAGACCCAGAACAGGTCCAGGTGGTACCCAGCTCCCTTCTGCACTCAAATGGGAAAAATAATGTAAAATAAATAAGTGCTTTTCCGTATTAAACAGCGTGTTGTGTTTGAAATGTAATTCCTGTGTGGGGTAAAACAGTAATAGTGCAGTATAGCTCCACGTGTGCCGGTGTAATCCTCTGATGATAATCCCTGATAATATTCCCCAACAGTACCTTGAGCTTGTGCTCCTTGCGGTTGACGATGACGGCTGTGATCTGCTGGTCCATGAAGACGAGGATGGTGACCAGGAGAGCAGGTAACACCGACACCAGGCAAACCCACCAAGGGTTTCCTCCAAATGGTGGAACAAACCAGCCACGATGGGGACTCGTCGGCTATTTAGGGTAGAAAACAGGATAATTCGAAATTTAAAGATATAATCCCACTGGTCTCTATCATATGATGTTAATCATATTACTATACTATACTATATAATAAAATAATATAATATAAACATCCATTTATTTTCTTTAGAAATGTAATATATATATATATATATATATATATATTATAACTTTACATTATTTACATAATATTATATAATTTTTTTGTATATAAATAATGTAATTATATAATTTATTTAATTATATAATTTATATAATATTATAAAATTTCTAAGTTATAATATATATACTCATACATACATATATATATATATATATACATACACGGTATATCAATTGAACATGAACTATTTCATATATTTATATTAAATATTTTAATTACATGTTTAATTTTTTTTTACATTTTACATTATATAACATTATATTTTATCATATATATGATATTTAGAATATAATATTTAATTATACACAAAAAAGTATGTATATTAGAATATATAATGTTATATATATATATAAAAATATACAAATGTATAGGTTATATTAATTTTAAAGTTATATATATTTTATATATGAATGTATATATATTGATTGTACATATACACATAGCAAACATTATATAATACAGTATATATACACATTATATAGTTTATGTATATTCAAATAGAAATAAGAGCATCATAACAACATTTTAAACTCAATTATCTATTGATCTGTTATGCATTATAAAATGTATTATGGATTGTTAGCATTACTAATAAAGCTAATATGGAAGTGGAAGCTATATTGATTCAGCTTGTGTCAATACAGATTTTGTCGCAACAATACGACCACAGAAGTCTTAATTCTTGTCTGTTTGTGAGCGGACACACACACACACACGTATTAGAGGTTTCAAGTGTCGTACATCAATGAGCAGTTTGAAGGTATAATGTGGCACTATTAAAGGATTACTGTAACATAGATGGGTCCTCAAAAGAGATTAAACCTTTTCGACACAAATACACACCTTGAATTCACTTGGCACTATTAGTTTGGGCGTATCAACGCCGACCAGGGCGTCCACACCGCAGAAGATAAAAATGGCGAGAATAATGGCAAAATCGCTGATCAGTTTGCGGATCTACAAAAAGTAAACAACCATTCAGCATAAGAATTCACACGGGAAGTTCATATGACACAGTACAGATAATGTACAAACAACATGGGGATTTCAACATCAGGACGGATGGATAAAATGAATGACAGACAGATATAGAAATACAGACAGACAGATAGATAGAATGCCTAAAAAAACCAACTTGATTTGATCTGATTTATAACAAAAGAGCTATAATAAACTAATATAATAATGATCTGCAATCAAAAATGTCTAAGAAATGTATGTTGCATACTCCATATTCAGAAATCAAACAGAAATACCAGATCACGGAGTAGAAACGCACAATAAATACCAGAATCAAAAGTGAAAACTATAATCTTTAAATCTGTAATCTCTAATTAGTGGAGATTAATGGAGACTTACAATGTTTTAATGAGTGCAGATTGGTAATATGCTGCAGCATTTTTGTAAGGATCAGTGATGGGCTATTTTCCATTACAGCTGCCAAACCAAAAGATCGGTTTAATTCAAAAGCAATGACTTTCAGATTGAAGCTTAAAGTGTGTGTGCGTGTGTGTACACATGTGGTTGTGGATGTCGGTTTTCCTACATCCTCATGAGTACAGTATAACCCCATCAAGATCCTCATTAATGTGTGATGATGACGTGTGTGTGTTAGTGTACCGTAGTTGGGAAAAATCTGCTGGTTTTGAACTTCTTCAGGCCCATGGAGCAGGTGTACGTGCCGAAGAACAGAATGAAGGACATCAGCGTGATATCAGGGACGTATTCACACGCTGGTCCGAGCAGCTGACCGCCCCACTCCAAACACTCGGAGCGGGTCAGCGACATCCAGGTCGCGTTCAAGTGATGCTGCGCAGGCACAAGCGCAAACAATTATACTCTTTCTATTCAATTAAAAAAACACAACATCGTTCAATCTGCTTTGTACTTGTGTAACTAGCTAATAATGGCCGTTTTTAACGTATCTGGGCGTACTGATGCATTGTGGGTAATAAAGTAATAATGTAATAATAAATCACACAAACACAGAGAGCATGTACCTGTCCAGTGCTGTTCATCAGCTCTTCCATTTTCTCCATGTACAGACCTGAACTGTTGCCTTTTGAAAGAAAAACACAAAATATGAGTTTAGCTTTAAATTAAATCTGATATTGAATGCTAGCGGTCAAATTCAATCCCTGAGTTTCTTACTCTGAAAAAAAAAAAAAATTCTTTGATCGGTATTTTGTCCAGCTTTCAAAAAAGAATATCAAAGTGCATAATTGCATAAACTATAAACAAAACGTAAAAATTTAATTATAAAAATTAAAACAAAAGTCACAATTTGTCAATAGGGCAAAAAATAACTAGATATTTTCGGTGAAAACAAGTATTAATATCAACCTGTTACTATTATTTTAGTAATATGTTAATAAAAAAAGAAAATATTTATAAAAATGTACAAGACGACAAACACTGATTATCTTTGTAGTTTTCTCTCTCTATTTCACACGTTCTATCTCATTTTCTTTTTCACTGATGCATTGTTTCAACATAATAATAAAAAAAACATATTATACTGATTAAAACAAAGTAAAAAAAAATAATAATAAGGTAAAAAATTACTTTTAAATAATTAGATATTTTCTTTGAAAACAAGTATTGATATTAAAATACAACTATTATTATATTAATATATTCTTATTAATAAAAATACAAAACCGTTCAAGAAGACATAAATACAGTTTATTATTCTCTTTCTCACGGATCGTCTCACCGTCTGGAGGACTGCAGTGGCAGCCGTACTGCGTGACCAGGTCTATGTCATAGCCGGAGTTGATTGGGTGATGGTGAGCCAGTTTGATCATTTTCTTAAAGGCGTCGTAGATGAAGATGAAGCTGATGAGAGCGGAGAAGCCTTCCTCAGTAAAGCGGGTGAAATACTGCACCAGGAAACTGGCGTCTGTGGCGACCAGGATCAGACACAGAAAACCAGACCACAAGCCGATCCACAGCCGGAACTCCAGATAGTCGAAATGATTATCCCTGAACCAATCAAAGCAACACACAGCATCGTTACCCACTAACAATCACAACACAGGAGGGGAATAGCCAACCAATGAGAGAATAGGGATAAAATGAATAAGAGTATTTTTTAAATGGCATCCTACACACAGTATGCAAGCTTTCTTTTTGCATGATGGATTACCTGGATAACTTTCTACTTTACCAAAAAACATGACGTAACACTGATCCCATAATGCTCTAATAATAATAACTGTGATTTTTAATCTTCAGATTTATGTTAAAATGTGTGTGTGTGTGTATACATATAATATATAAATATACACACACACACACATATATATACAGTACAAACAC
The DNA here is from genome assembly GCA_029959095.1 of Rhinichthys osculus. Classification (NCBI taxonomy): domain Eukaryota; kingdom Metazoa; phylum Chordata; class Actinopteri; order Cypriniformes; family Leuciscidae; genus Rhinichthys; species Rhinichthys osculus. The sequence continues at coordinate 34,330,282 of JARWKJ010000014.1, forward strand.
ACACATACTGTATAAATATATATATATATATATATATATATATATATATATATATACACACACACATATTATATAAACATAAACTTTTATGTTGGATGTGATTAATCGTTTTGACAGCACTATATATGCATATAAATATACTTGTGTTACGGACTGAATCCAGACATTTTTATTGATTTATGAAATATGTTACACTCCATAATTATAGACTCAGCGGTTTAGACAGAAACCCTCAGCAAAGCTGAACTGATACACACTAGTAGAAGCAGACATGAAATCTGACTCAATTATTCATAATGGAACATAAACACAGAAACCTGAATCCAGAGAGAGAGAGAGAGAGACTGAGAGAGACAGAGAAATGTATTCATGCACACACACAGAGAGACACACTCACACACACACACAGAGACAGAGAGACGAGACCTTGCCGGAAAGGTTGAAAACAATAAGACGTATCTTGATTCCAGATAACTCAGAACGTGTTGTGCCTCAGAGGACACACAACTAAAAGAGTTCCAGGGAATGTTGCTTGTTTTTGGTCAAACAAAATAAAACATATCAATACAGAAAGGAAGTATAAAACATCTAAATTTGGACCCAAATTCATGCCGATGTTCTCAATTGATTCTGTAACTAAATGTGAAATGGACATATCTGGCTAATAAATCTGATTGAAATCGCTCATATAAACACTGTCGACTGTACATCAATGAATTAATGAATGAGCAACAAATTATTCAAATGATGGAAGACCTACATTGCATCTTGAAAAAAGTATTTACTGTGACTATTATTGATGTGATTGTTATATCATTAATAATAATAATACATTTAGAAATTAAATTAACAATATTACATGTAAAAAAAAATTTGTTGTTATTATTATTATTATTGTTGTTTAGTAATGCAATCATTTTTTGAACAATGAACCATTAAAACAGGATCTACATTGCATGGTGAAAGAATCATTTATTGAGATTATTAGTAATAATGTGATTATTATATTAATTTAATAACAGCAATAATAACAACTATAAAAACATTTAAATAGTAAATAATAGTAATATTATACTTAAGTAAATAAATAATTATTATTAGTAATGAATATTGTTGTTGTTGTTATAATTATTCTATAATTATTTTGTGTTTTTATCATTAATGCAATCTTATTATCTTAATTTAATAATAATATATTATAAATAGTAAATAATAATAAACTTAAGTAAATAAATAATTGTTAATAATAAATAAATCAATTATTGTTATTGTTATAATTATTTTATGATTAATTCAATCTAGTGTATTAATTTAATAATATATTTAAATAATACTAATAATATACTTACGTAAGTTAATACATAATTATTAATAATAAATAAATTATTATTATTGTTGATATCATTATTATATAATTATTTTTCATTTTATTATTAATGCAATAATTTATGAAACACTTTTTTTTCTTCTTATTTTGCTGCTCCCACTGCTTTATAAATGCAGTAGGCTAACTGATAATTAAGTGGATTTTACCACAACACATTTTGCCTAACAAATCTCACCTTGTGTTTTAGTATGTACTTGTGTATGCATGCTTCAGTTTTGTAGGTGTGTGTGTGTGTGTGCCACCCACTTGCTGAAGTTAAAGAGCAGTCGTTCGAAGACGAGCACGGGCCCGGTGCTGCTCAGGATGGTCAGAGGTTGACCCGCAAACAGACAGAACACGGCACCGGTTAACGCCGTCCCCAAGAAACTCTCCAACACGCCCTGCACAGAGATCAAGCGGAAAAACAAAACCACTAAGAGCACTAAACAGGAACTCTTATCAGATTTGAGCCTGTATGATGTCAGCTGTTTCTGAAAACGCTTAATCAGACAAACACAGTTTCCAACACAAACGGCTGGAGTTTTCTCAGCTAAGCATCACTATTACATGCATTTGCTCACACGATGGGTTGGTTATTTGAACAAGCCTCTAAATATTAAACTTAAGTACACAGTAAGAAAACAAACAGAAAAGGCCATTTTCTGCCAGGACATTTCCTTCAACCCTAAAACAACACAATGCAATGCATATTTAAAAAAAAAAAAAGGTAAAACACCTGTGAAGAAATCAATACAGAAATGATAAGAATGTCAATTTCGACTTAATTAGGAATCAATTTAATTTTGAATAAATCATAATTTTGACTTTTTAATCTCATCATTTTTACATTTTTATTGAGATTTTTTGTGTCATAATTATTACCAAGTCATCATTTCTAAATGTATCTCATAAAAATGATTTGCTATGTCATAATTTCAACTTTTGATGTCATAATTTTGACTTTTTACTAGTCTCAGTGTGACTTTTTTTTGACAATTTTGACTTTTAATTTAATAACTTCGATTTAGTTTGTCTAACTTCGACTTTTCATCTCATAATTATAACTTAGTATGTCATAATTCCAACTTTTATGTCATAATTTTGATTTCTTATGTGACGGAAATGGGCTTCAATAGAATTGTGTCTTGAGTGCATTTCTAACAAGCACGTTTGCATATTTACCTTCAAACACAAGTCATCTTCAAGGTTATTGAAACACATGAGAGAAAAAGTCCTTGTGTGCAATTCAGCAACCTGCAATCTGAACCTGAAGCTATTATTCGACGTATCTGAAGCAGGCTTTGTAGGTAAGGGCAGAGGTCAAGATGGATTCCCTTAGAGGGATTTTTTAGAAGTGTAGTTGTGTGATTTTATGTGTGTGTGTGTGTGCTTGTGTGTAATCTGAGGATATTTATAGCTCATCCTCCTTAGCCTGCGCCATATAAATGCACTGCTAAATATATGGGCAAACTTTGCAGTCACTGCACATGTCCGAAAGTACCACGCACAATCCTGACTATTTATATACACAGTTGTTCGAAGAAAAGTGCTCTTCCTCCCTCTCTCTCTCTCTCTCAGTATAGAACGGATCAAATCCCAACATGCAACATGTACATCTGTTTCCAGAAACCCAATCTAGGAAACACATAACATATATTTGAAGTGACATGTTTAATAATCAAACAGCTATCCGTGGCCTTTAAATCCCTGGAGCTGTGAACACAATGTCAGCCAAATTTTATTTCCAGGAGCTCCTGAATAAACCCACAATAGCCAAATCGCCAGACACTAGTTAAGTACAACACACACAAACTCACAGTGAAAAAGACTTGAACGGTCTAACCTGCATGTTCTCCGTCGCGTCTCCCAGCAGCCCTCCGAAGGTGATGGCGTTAGTTACGGTTCCCAGGTAAATAAACAAGATGGCAGACAGAGACTGAATGTGGATAGCGTCGTAAAAATCGCTCGCAAAAAATGGGAGTTTCCTCTTGATGTCCAGAATGAGACCCCCGCAAAACCTAGGAGAGATAGGGATTGTGTTTTCTTACTGGCAAATGCTTTCTCAGGTATTGTTTAATTTTAAACAATAATATTATATGGTTTTAATATTGCATACACCATCAAAAGTAATAGAGTGCAACATGCGCCCGGGCACATGTTCAGTGACGTTGGTTCCGGAAGTATTTTTCCCATTAATTTTTCCCAAAGGGATTTCAAAAAAGTCTTTGTTATAGCGTTATAAGCCATGAACCAAACTAACCAGCTACAAGGTCAATCATATCCTTACAAACTATGATTTGAAGCAAAAAATTATTTGAAAATCGGACAAAAATACAAAAGTACAAGACTGTGTACTTAACGGCTCTAGTGAGGGAAAGAACTACACTCCCATGAAGCACTGCTAACAGCATAATCGAATTAAAAACGATGGAGAAATATAAAACTACTCATTTAGAAATGTTGATTACATTTGTAAATCATCAAATTCAAATCATACAAAATCAAATTATTGTAAAACATATATATATACAAATATTTAGGTATTTGGAGAGCAGGAGGAGACGCGATTGCGTCATTCGCAGAGCTTCATGGGAGTGGGCGGAGCTAACGAGCTCTTTTGGAGTGTTTTGCTCGTTTCGGCAATCTGATTGGTGGAATCTTCTATACAGCATCATGGGTAATGTAGTTTTTCACCACAAATCCCACTGTTAAACGTTATTATTTTAAAATTAAGCTGAAAAAAAATGTGGCCCGAAGCAAATATTATCGATTAACAACCTCGTAGTTCACAGTAGGACTGTCTTTAAAAGTTTGCAAGTAATCGTTAAAAAATCTATTTCCCTATGGTGAAAATGAATCCTGTTGTAAATGAGGTGAGCAATGAGCATAGGAGACTTTTTTTCAGAGACATTAAAAAACAACAACTTGTGAACGGTAGTGTAAATATAATAATTGTTTATACACTCACTTGCCGGTCATTTTGAGTTCATCACCGACCGCATGGCCACCGCCGCCACCTGGACTCCCATCATGAGGCGTACCGCCATTCATCTGAAAACCTTCCCCTCCGGCAATAATGTTTTTACTAGAAACACACACACATTTGTTTCACCACTATAAATCGCTGTCATATAGTTGATTAAATGAACAATCAACTGATGAATTATCCTGCAAGGTCAATGATTGCTGGTACCGTTTATCAGCAGACGGGATGGATTTAGGAGGTTCAATTCTGATATCAGGATCCCACTCTCCTGGAGGAAGAACAATGACTTCATCTAGGAACTCGTCAATCCCTGCCAGCAGGTCGCCACGATCTTTCGCTTTATATGCTATGTCGTGAAACACCTGCAGGGGCCGAAATAGAAACTATGAAAATACTGTAAGCACGCATATAAAAACACATGAATGAGAGGACTTTCACACACACCTCATCAGACATGAGAGTGGCGATTGCACGTCCGATCTCCCGGTATGAATTGGCCTTTCCTTTGGGCCCCAGCAGAATAAAAAGGAACCTAGAAATACAAATAGATATTGTTGTAATCAGGGCTTGACATTAACACAAACAACACGGGGAACGTGAACTGAACGTGCTGTATTACTGCCTGATGAACATTACTGCGAACGCGTTCATTCTGGTGTCGTGAACGCACGCTCTCTCTGTTTAACTTCGTTCAATAGGGTGCCAGATTTCTATAGAGCCTTCCAGGCGAAAACCCGGCTAAAACACTCGTAAACAGGCCTTATGTAGCGAAAAAAACACCCAATCTGGCAACACCAGCCACCAGTGTCGCACCGCGGCCGCCGCATGCGTCATCAGGACAAGAAGCAGCATGTAGTCGACAAAGCAGCGAGGAGGCGTCGCATCGCATGATCAGCAGCAACATATGGAAAAAAAGAACTATGAACTAGTTCATTTTTTGGAACCGTGAACTTAGTTCAAAATTATGAAGTATGAACTGAACTAGTTCATTTTAAAATTTGTGAACTGAACTTTGAACTAGTTCATGTAGAAAGTGAACTTTCCCAACACTGCTTATTGCACTTAAACAGTAAAAAAAACACTAAATAATGTAAAACGCCAGACTTGGTAAGTATTCACGTAAACACAGTCTGTTATGTTTTAAGTGAACGTAAACAGTTGATATAGAAAACGCATGTGTAACAGTAAAATGGATCCTTGCGTCAGGTCTTAAAGTGACAGCAGCCTAATATTCCTGCTGCCAAATTATGAGATAATATTAAAAATATCTATATGGCAGTTTTTCCCTTTTGGTATCGATGTCAAAATTGTAGCCAGTGAAAACGCTGAGTAACTTCGGAAAACCACTAAACACAGTGGCTGACGAGCAAAAAAGATATAGTCAAGCACTGGTTGTAACTACAGCAACAGATTTATGAATTACAATGAAATAGTGAGTTGGTTACCGTGTGGGCACAGGAACCTCGGTGAGACCTCCTAACATGACGGACTGCTGAAGACGCACAAACGCCACGAAGGGCGAGTCCAGAAAGTCCACCTCCCCGACCAGCACGTTCGACGCCTCCGCATCCCGAGGAATTTTCTTCATGAACTTATTATTCAACTAGAGAGAAGCAATAAGAAAAACATAATTTTCATTACATTCATTTAATTTGTTGGTTTGTGGGCTTTTCACACTTGAACTGGGTCATTCTAAACCCTGGGTTATCTCGCTTCCTGATGGCCAGCTTTGTCTCCGTACCGCTGTGATGAATCCGATCTTCAAGCAGATACAACTGGATGAAATATTTTGGATGATACCAATCCACAATCTGACTTCTGACTTGTCTGAATGATAATCACACCGTGTTCATTTGTTCAGAGGAGAACTAGCTCTCGACTGAGTCTGGTTTCTCCCAAGGTGTTTCTTTCTCCATTCTGTCTCCTGATGGAGTTTGGGTTCCTTTCCACTGTCTTGCTTAGTTAGGGACTCTTAATATGCAAAAATATTACTGATCTGACTGCTCTGACACTGTTGTAGGAGAACTGAACTGAGCTGGATGATGACATCACAGTTTTCTGCAGAACTGCTTTATAGTGAATTTAATAATTGATGAACTTTACAACAGAACTGAATCAACACTGAACTGACTTCCGATGAACTGAACAATGACACTATTTTCTTTTTAGAGCTGCAAAGTGAACTCTGTTTGCATCACTGTACAAATATAGTAAATAATTATTAAATATATCTCTATATACCTTATATCCTTAGAACCATCTTCAGATTACATTTCTTTCACGCATTTGTCAAAAGAAGTCTCTATATGAGATCATGTTTCAGTGGAATATAAAAGTCTGATAAGATTTAAGCCGAGTGGAAAGAAACAAGCTCACAACTACATAAACAAAAGCAAAGCACTTCATTAGCGATGAACACTGAGATGACAGAGAGCCTGGAACACACACACACACACACACAGACACTATAACACAAAAGAGGCCTTGTGCAATGTTTGCGGTCTGGGTGATTTTAATCTGAGGTTATCAGTATAATTACTGCAGTAGCGTGAATAACACACAACAAGACTTCTGTGCATTTGACAAGGCACTCACGCTAATCCACAAATATTGACGCAACTGACGACAGAAGCTATGTTTTGTCCTTGTGTGAAAGACAGCCACTGAGTTTCATTGTGCGCTGCTGTGTTTGAAGAAAGAGTTTCTTTTGTCCTGTTGCACTCATTTCTGTCCTACCGATGTCACACCCAGGGCTGTAGCCTTCCTAACCAAACTCCCCACAGGAGAAACAGTCATTTATCCTCCCTGTAATGAACTCTCGGTGGGAGAATCTCACAAATCCTGTTACGAACACACCTGGGTCAGAGTTCAATATAAAATACCACAACATTTTTAAAGAAAATTAAGCCTGTTTTCAAATGATTAAGACAATATTTTCTTGGTGATGAAGAGCATTTCACCATAACTCTCATTAGTGTAACGAAACAACAACAACAACAACAAAAAAACTCAGTACTAAAATTAGTATTATTATTTAAATATTATATTATATTTAAATAATATTAATAATAATTGTTATCATTATTTAATGTTATATATATATATATAAAAAAAAATATATATATATATATATATATATATATAATTTCTCTTTTTACTTATCAATTTAATACTTATCAATTGTATTATATTATATTATAAATATTTACATTTAAATTATACTAATAATATACTGTATATATATATATATATATATATATAATTTATCATTTTACATCTCAATTTAAATATAATTATATGTACTGTTGTCATTTTAAATATTATATTTTAAATCATTTAAATGTACATTATTATATTAATAAATTATCCAGCATTTATATGCCATGGTAGTATTTGATGATTTGATGAAATAAAAGAAAAAGTAAAAAGATAACCTACTGATCCAAAACATAATTTCTTATTTTTTCTTTTGATTTTGGCAATAAAATATGAGACATTTTCATGAGATTCACGCTGGTACTCTAACACACTTTACCATCATGTCTGTAATAAGACCCAATATTATATTTGATATTTTCTTCTAGAATTAATCTCTGCTTCTACATGTGAAGAAACTATTAACGCACACACGCACGCACACACACGCACACACACTCGTCACAGTACCTGGTCTTTCTCAGGCTTGTCTGAGAGATCGTTGAGGCTGTTGGAGGTCAGGTTACGGTGAGCCGTGGTTGGACTACCTGCAGAAGTCGTACAAGGTCAGAGGTCAAACACCTGTCAGCGGCTAAAACGCCAAACACGTTGCGGAAAACATACAGAAACATTCTTAGAAACAAAGAGGCCCAAGAATTTCAAATATAAGTTATTTTGTATATCTACATCTCAATAGATTCCTTAACTAACTTGTTGGAAGGGTTACAGAAAACTAAAACACCTCAGTTATCTTTTAATTTTTTAATTAAGAGGTTTATTAAGAGATTAGGCTGAACTTGTGATGATGATAACAATAAATCAGTCATTATACTATTTTTAAAATGTATACAACATTGACTTTATGGCATCTTTTACTTTTTCAAAGCGTTCCTAAAATGTCCTTAAAGGATTCACTCTAGTCCTTATCTGCAAATTTACAAGACCTGTTCTTCAGCAGCAATCTTACAGTGAACCAGACTAACAGCAAATCTAGCATGAATCAGTCTGAATCTTCAGCTAGACTTACAGAGAAGTCCCATGCTGTTGCTTCTCTGCATCTGAATTTGCTCGTCAGGTTCAAAGTTGGTAAAGCAAGGCACAGGGTGATCAAGAGGACGCGCTTCACACACACAGAGAGAGAAAGAGAAAAGACAGGGTGCATGCATGTCAATCAAGACAAGAGACAGGGAACAGAGAAAACAAAGCATTAGAGCAGAGAAATCAATTAAAATATGTTTCAAAGCGCTGATTTAGAAATTGAATTTGAGCTTCAAATTAAAATGAAAGTAGACAACATTCACGAAAACCAAATCAGCACCTCCTCTTTGAACTGAAGAGAAATTATCACAGTTTGAAAGGAAGAAACACGACTTTCTGAGAGAACAGAGTTAAAGAAGCTGTGAAACTGCTGCTGCTTTGGAATCTAAGCTATGCATATTTATAAATAATATATTTGTTAAAAATCCCAATTAGTCACTCTATTGGTAGACACGCCCACTTCCTGGAACTTTCTTCACCTGAGGATAATTACCAATCAACCTCACTAGTGTGTGTCTCTTTGTGCAGCGTCTATGACTTTGTAAGTTTATTTAAACCTTTTGTATTGATATTAATTTGATAACTGTCGATTTGTTTAATTTGGTTAAAGACTTTATTTATGGTTATGTGAATGTATACTTATTATTATAATGATTTGTATCAGTAAAGTTAACTTTGTTTGATTGTAGACACCAGCAATATGCAGCAATTGTAAAGCCATATTAAGGAACTGGGATAACGAAGAACGAAAGCAAATGACAATGAATCAATCGACACACCATTCTGGTAGCACTCATCCTTAACCAGCCAAACACCAAATATTTTACAAATATATATATATATATATATATATATATATGTATGTATATATGTATGTATAAGTAAGAAATAAAGTAATGCCAATTAATCTTTTTTTTTTTTGAGAGTGGTTTATTTACATGAACACTCAAATGATTCCCAAAAATAAAAAGGTGTGTGCGTGAGAAAGTGTTTGATGATTGTTTCAGCTCGCCCAACTGTAAACTTGTGAAGTACAACATGTGCAGTACATTAAAACCAATTATGTAGCATTGCACTACTACTTGGAAGAAACACCTTGTTTCTGGAAAAGTTACAATATTATGAAAACATCTGATCTATTGTCACTCTACCGAAGAATGTAGTCAACATGTCTTGACATTTAGACAACACTTCTAGTTCTTTAAACATTAAATTCAAGATAAAAGCTTTTACTTTCATACTGAGAAAATGCATTTTAATTGGATGGTGAAAAGTGCCTCTATAAGGTACACTATATGATTTGTTTCCTGTTCTCTTTTTTTTCCAGCAGACTTTCCTCTGTTCAGTGTTTTTTTTAAACGGGTGATTCTCCGGAGGTTGGAGATTTAGCTGCTCCATGTCAAACTTTCTCCCTCGTTTTGAAACTAATCTCTGCCACTCTCACACCAGACACGCGTCAAAGTAGCCGGAGCAACTTTTCTCTCTCGATCTTTCTCCACTGGCGTTCTATTGTTCAATAGTTGTTCAAAGCGTTTCTAAGGATGCTGATTGTTAGAAGGCAGCTGTGTGACTCTTGAGATGGTGACCGGGAAGATGGCTTGTGTAACATTACTAACACATTAATAGCTGTTTGATAACGTAGTCAAGCAAAAGGCTAATCATATGAATTACCGTTATGTGTCTGACGTTGTAGAGAGCGATAAATAAAAAGCATTACCATTCTGATACATCGACTTCGGTATAATTCACTTTTCCTCTTATATATATATGGCTGAATTCAACCAGTATTTCCACTTTCCGTTGTGCAGCATTTACTGCAGTGAAGTTGAGCGAGTGAATCAGGTGAGTGGAGGCGGGGCTCATTTACATAATCATGGGTCCACGCATACTTAATGAGGCGAGGGTGTAGAGTTACATTCAAGCTAATGTGAGGAAAAACATTTTTACGTATTGACTATTTTTGTTAATTTTGAACAAAAAAGGGTCCATAGTGTACCTTTAAGTTAATTACTCCCCAAAACTGAGAGAAACATGATTACATGTATATTAAATTAGATTAAATAAAATACTAAAGTGTTTCAGCAGCAAATTTCAGCAATCAAAACTTGTTCTGATACATTTCTAATGGTTTCTAGTTCTTCCTGGGAGGGTTTGAGGTTGAATCTCTGCGAAAATCGAAAAGCCAACTGCATCTCATCAGCACATTTGATTACTTGCGTTTTTGAAACATCAAAGGATTTTCAGTTTTGCACTGTGCGACAGACATCTGTACAGCTATGAATGCAACATTTGTAAAAAGTGTGAGAGACGTGCGGATGGATTGATCAGATAGATGCTGACGGTGAAAGTGAGAGGGGAGATGTGGAAACCGATAGAGTGTAAGCGAGAGGTTTAATGTGGCAGCTGTGTTACCGTTCTCCTGGTTGGTGAACAGACGACTCGCGCTCGACACGCTTTTTCCAATGTCTGCCAGCGAACGCAGGTTGGACTTCTTGGTCTGGTGGCGATGTTTCCGTAGCAAAGTGTACATGACCATCTCCTTCAGGTCGGCCTTCAGCTGCCCGTTCTCGATCTGACTGTCAGTGATCATTTCTGAAAGACAGACACAGATTTTCATCAAGCATATACTGGGGATTTAAAGAACCCAGAAACCAAAACACTAATCTAAAGGACTTTTGTAACCTCTTAAGAACCATATAACAATTCAAGAACCTTCCACAGCCGAAATGAAAATTGAAGTGCAGTTTTACCAACGATCTGCTGAAGTGAGTTTGCCTCCATGTCCAGCATGATGGTTCCTTTCTCGATGCAGTTTTTCAGCTGGAAGAGTGAGTGAAGAGACAGAGTGGCCACATGGGGTTTACTCCACCGTTCTCCACCCTTCTCCACCTTCTCCTCAAACTTTATCCATCTGAGAAAAACAGAAAACACACTGAAATGTTTAGATAACAGCTGAATCTTAAGCACTGAAATTTGAAAAATGTTGTACAGTGACATTATCCCAGTACTTATTAAAATACCACGATATTACTATTTTTTGGGACATTTATCACAATACCATGTTTTTTCAGAATGACATTTACCATCATAATACCATTTATTTTTGGTCATGCGCATTGATCATACACGTGTTTTACCACGGTAAATATAAATCTTTGTGTGTGTGTGTGTGTGTGTGTACATGTTTTTCTATCCCAGTGGGGACTTCTGATTCAAAGTTCAGAAGTCATCGCATCAAGTTCAAGGTTTTGACGCTTGCTTACAGATTGACCACAGGTTCAGCTCCCTCCTACTTCCACTCACTACTACAAGTCTACATCCCTACCAGAAGCCTACGATCGGTCAATGAGCGACGGCTCGTGGTACCATCACAGCGGGGCACAAAATCACTCTCCAGAACATTCTCATTCACGGTTCCATGCTGGTGGAATGATCTCCCCACCCTCATCCGGAATGCAGAATCCCTGACAACATTCAAAAGACAACTGAAAACTCATCTCTTCCGGGAGCACTTAACTACTTAACTTAAAAAAAAAAAAAAAAAAAAAATCCTTTCCTCTAAATCCTCGCTTGCCTGGCTTATGCTACTCCGAGCTATGTCTGAACTTTGTATTTTGAGCACTTCTTGCGTTGCTTTTGCCTCTTCACGATGACTCGCTTGGTTTAGTCCTCAGTTGTAAGTCGCTTTGGATAAAAGCGTCTGCTAAATGACTAAATGTAAATGTAAAATGTAAATGTAAAGGGTTTTTTTTTGTTAGATTTCTTTGTTTTTTAAATTAACACTTTTATTTGTCAAGGATGTATTTAACTGATCAGAAGTGACAGTAAAGACATAAATAATGTTACAAAAGATTTATATTTCAAATAAACGCTGTTCTTTTGAACTTTCTATTTATCAAAGAATTTGTATTCATCAAGAAACTGTTTTCAACATTAATAATAATCAGAAATGTTTCTCGAGCATCAAATCAGAATATTAAGAGTGATTTCTGAAGGATCATGTGACACTGAAGACTGGAGGAGGAATGATGCTGAAAAATCAGATTTGAATCACAGGAATAAATTACATTTTAAAATATACTCAAAAGTTATTTTAAATTGCACAAATATTTCACAATATTAATGTTTTTACTGTATGTTTGATCTTTTATTGCCTTGGTGAGCAGAAGAGACTCATGCTCTTTGAGACCGGTATATTAACATGGCAATCATTCAATATCATGCTTTTACCATCACTCTTTGCAAGGACATATTATTATTATTTATACTTACTGTAGGAACACATAATTTATATTTTTGTTGGTTTAAGCTTATACCATTTGGCAAAACAGAAAGACAGAGATAGATAGATGTGTAACTTTAGCTTTCTGCTGACTAACTGAAAGCTTTTTGATGTAAAATAAGAATCAAAATGATTCAAAGCTTCTTAAAGCTCTTCTGGCCCTGTTATCAGCTTACCCATGTCTGCTTGAGAGAATATCTGTCTTAGAGAAACGATACCCAAGCACACACAGATATCCTTTAGAGCCCTGTAATCTTGTGCAGAGAGGCTGGTGAGCTGAGTTTAGCCAAGCGTGGGTATGATATCCGAGACAAAAGTGATACACACACACACACTGCGGCATGCTGTTTTGATATGTTACCTGAGACACAGGTAAACCCAGAAACCCATGAGAACTCTGTGAACTCTGTCCTGGGTTTGTGCATCCGTCCATCCATCCGTCCACCCACCCACACACACACACCCACACGCGTGCACACACATAAAAACAATGGGCTCTTTGTTAGCAAATGGTTTCATTTCAAAATGAGCCATGTAGATCTTAACATGTAAATCTGGACCATGCAAATTCAAAGAAAGAAATGAGAAGGAGTACCATTTGTGTCCGTAACATTTGATGGCGTGAACTAAACACAAAAAACTGCTATTGACTGCTATGTGAGATTAAATATATCAATTTAAAAATTAATTATAAACATATTCTATTAAAATATTATTTCATGTTGTATTTGCATTTTAATTTGTTGTATTTTCATGTCCACATAACCCAAATACATAAATTAATTCTAAAACTTTGCCATGACAAACTTTGCACTGGTTTTCCCTTAAGAAATCACATAATTAATCACATTTATGTCAACTAAATTAAAATAAAATATGACATCATACAAGTTTTCAGAAGCAAATTTCAAAAGCTCGTTCTAATGACATTTAACATCCGTAAGTTATTTTTCATGTTTCATGTTCAAGTATAACATATCCAAACCAAGTTCCACCTTGTCTTTTAAAAATACTTTAGCACCCGTTTCATAGAATGACTCAAAAACATGATTTAACTGTGTGTGTGTGTGTGTATGTGTGTGTGTGTGTGTGTACATAATATAGTGTATTTTAAAACTATGGCATTACCAAAACTATGGTATTGGTGCATATATACACACACACACAAACACACAAGCACATAAAATTACTAAAATTAAAATGACATACTATAATAGTATAGAAATAATAGTACAATAACAATGATGTTAACCAGCATAAAATGGCAGCATTAACTGTCATTACCTACAAAATCAACCTAAACCAATGATTAAATAGCTATTTGGTTATTGGTTAACATATGTTCCCTTCCCTGCACGGTCTAGGTGACATCAGATGATCATCCGTTTCAAGCAAGGTGTTACAATATGAAACATGTTTTCCTTTGGAATAACATGCTCTGATGAATCAGGCACAATAAGTTCAGAAAACATGTTTTAAGAAAGTAAAAAAGTGTAAATTTAAATTTCACATTGATGAACTAATGACATTTTCACCAAATGCCTGTAAATCCAGCAGCTCTGCGTCAAACTCCAGAACCTCAAGTTCACATATGAAATCAGTGCTGCGCTCCTGATACATAAATCCTTCTATTTCAGAACACACTGCGTATCGTGTGAGAGTGAGAGTGAGTGTGTGAGAGTGAGTGTGAGAGTGAGTGTGTGAGAGTGAGTGTGTGTCAGTTGATATGGTCGTGGCAGGAAAAGACCTGGAGATCATCTGTCACACACAGGAAATCAAAACTACTTTAACAAAGCAGCTTTCATCTGGTTCGTGTAACTGAGCCAAAATAGTAAAAATGTTGTCATTATTTACTCCCTCTCACACTGTTTATGTGGAAAAACAAAACAGTCTGGAATGATGGCGAGTAAATGAGGGCAAATAGATTTTTGGGTAACAAAAAAGAAAAAGAAAAAAGAAAGATTGTCCATGTCCTTAAGTCCAGATTTGTTTCTCAGATCAATTTTGTTCTTGTGTAATTTGTTACTGTTTTCTGCTTAACCCTTATTCTGGAATCAGAACGCTTATCTAATAGCATACGTGAGCGGCGAACACAGACAGGAATGTGTCAAATCCTAAGATCAGTCAAGTGGCACTAAAATCGTGAGCATTGCTAAATGATGTGAGTGTTGAATACTTCTGTTGTTTTAGCGGAGACAAACGAGAGGTCTCCCTCTTTCAAGCGTGTGTTTCTGACCTACATCTCCATCTGAGGACAAAATAGCTGGAAAACAAATCCGCTGAAGTTGCAAAATGGTTAATAAACACAATGATGGGATTCCTGTGGCTCAAACTGTGAAAAAGTGTCTGCCAAATGCATCAATGTAAATGTGAAAATGTGCAAATGAGCCAGTCAAATGCCAGAATACTGTGATTTGTCGATTAGCCAATGAAATTCAAGAACTAAACACCTTAGGAACATAAAATTATTTGGGAATAGTATACTAGCATGCTATTCTTACCATTTCTGCAATATGGCAGAAACAGAAAGAGTAGTATGATAACATGCTATTTTGAATTAAGACAAGCCTTGCGTCCCAATTTGCACACTATTTGTCCGAAATACTGCTCGATATTAGTATTTTTAAATACTAGTTAGGGTGAATAGTGTGCTAATTGGGGTTCAGGGATAATAGGCTATAAAATATTATAAAATATAGCACACTATTCTATTTCTGCAATATACAGATGTGGCAGAAACAATAAGAGTGCTATTTTTCTGAAGTATTACATCGCAATTTGCATACAATTCGGCCTAAATATTATTCTAGATTTATCTTCTTAAATACTATTTAGGATGGATATTGTGCAAAGTGGTATTCAGGGATAACAGGCAAGAAAAATATTATAAAATTCAAATATTAGCAGACAAATCGTACTATTTCTGCAATATAAAGATATGGCAGAAACAAGTTATAACTAAATTAAGACAAGCCTTGCATCTCAATTCGCATAGTATTCGGCCTAAATTCTGTCCGATATAGTTACACCATATCGGTATAGTTCGATTTAGTGTTCTTGACTTGGGTGTGTAGTGTGCAAATTGGGATGCTGGGATAATAGGCTAGAAAAACATTCCTCTTTCATAACAGAAGAAGAAGACAGTTTACATTAACCACTATAGCGCCCCTTGTGGTCACACTGAGAATATAATGTAACAATCAGTCTAACCTTCTGTTGAAAACATTTCTTGAGTGTTTGTACACTTTACCTGGCTGTTTCCTTCCACTCCATCTCTTGACCGTCGACGGAAAGAAGCTCGTCGAGTTCGGTGAAGAGCTGCGGTGGAGGTGGGCCGCTGTCATCTTCCCCCAAAATAAAGCGGATCCGCTCTGCTGCCGGAGAAACTGACGAGGAAACAACAAACGAGGTGTGACAGAGGCCAGCTTATAACATAAAGACTGCTAGCCAATACAATCAAAATACAGGACAATAGCGCTCTGTCTGCTTAAGGTGAGACTGTAGTAATAGCAATCACTGGTTGTTTCCTGCATAGGTGTTATGTAACATCAAGATGAATGAGCTTTCTTGTAAATTTAAGTGTTACACCCAAAAAGCAGACAGTACGTGAGACTTTATTTCCTGGAGAAACAGAAATAGATAGTGTTGCGAAAGCAGACTGAGCAAGAACTGGCCCCTCTTTGAGATTTCAATCTGAATTTCACAGGGAAGTTGCCTTGAGATGCAAAGCACAAAATGAATGCATGAGGAGAATGCATGAGGATGCCTATGTCAGCATTTCTCATAACCACCACACTGTTGTATATGCTGTAATGTGAAAGTTGCACCATACCTTTTCTAAACGTGTACACATTTAAATGACAAAGACTCAATTGTCTGCACAGGCAAGGCCTTTTTTAAAGGTAAAACTAGACAAAACAAACGATGAGATGACAGACTTTTGGGACACTGATGAGATCTGGCCTACCCTACTAGTTAGGGAAGTCAGCACATGGGGAAATCTCTCGTTTGCATTGCAACAGGACTGGATATTTTGATCCAATGTCTGCAATGGGACATACATAAGCGTATTTACATGTGTATCAATGCATGTCATGCATGTGCATCGATGTGCAGGCTTCTTTTCAGTCTAGCCTCAGGTCAAGGTAAAGACAGGTAGGGACAGGATGGTAGCTTTCAGTTCAATAATACATCAACCTGTAATACAATAATACAACCCCTTATGCTAAATACTTTTTTTACTTTGATAAAAAGAAGAAATGTTATTCGAGCAGCAAATCAGCATATTACAATCTTGTTCTGAAGGATCGTTTGACACTGAAGACTGGATAATGATGCTTTGCATCACAGGAATAAATTACATTTTAAAATCTATCCAAACAGTTACTTTAAATTCTAATATTATTTCATAATATTATCGATTTAACTGGAGCTTTGCAAATAAATGCAGCTTTGGTGAGCATAAGAGACTTCTTTCAAAAACAATGAAACACTAAACGTTTGTGTGTGTGTGTGAGTGAGAGAAGGAGAGAGAGAGAGAGAATGTTTTAAAACTCTCTCTCTCTCTCTCTCTCTCTCTCTCTCTCTCTCTCTCTCTCTCTCTCTCTCTCTCTCTCTCTCTCTCTCTCTCTCTCTCTCTCTCTCTCTCTCTCTCTCTCTCTCTCTCTCTCTCACACACGCACAATGTCCAGGTACAACTAAATACATATCAAACCAGTCATGCATGACTAATATAGCTATAGTTAGCCATGAATTTCTAATTTCGTTTAGCCGTAAATTGATGCGTATAGCCGTCTGCCGGAAGCTAGTTATTTTAGTTGATAAAGTTTAAAATATGGATATTTTTCATACACGAACGCATCGCTTCACTTCAGAAGGCCTGCCTTTCTTTCTCTGTTCAGTTTAGCACATTTGGAGCATGCTAAGCTAATCTGAGCTAAACTAGTCAAAGCTGGAGGATTGTTTTCCTCCCTCAGTGGCCTGAAACAGCCCCTCCGGAATAAATAAGGCCATGGTGTACATAACAGAGAGAGGGGAAGAACATCCCTTTGGCCATGCCTGGCTCCATGCCTCCTAACCTGAGCTAAAAGTTAACACCTCTTACCACAAGTGGCTAGAATGACCAATTATACACTAGCATATACTCAACACTGAAACTAGCGGTATTGTTGCAATCAGCTGACCACTAATGCTAAATCCAGCCACAAATCCAGGCCATGAGAAGCCGTACAAACTATTTGTGCGAGAAATGTGTTTGTTAGTTTAACCCAGTGACTTACTGTAAGTAATGACTGTGTGAAACGTGTGATTTCTGCACTCTCACACGATCTACAGTCGAAGCAGCGATGGAGAGGTAGAGCTGGGTTCACAGAGGATAAGCGCAGATAAAGGTGACTATGCACTTGTTTAGCTTGATGCTTTGCCTTTTCAGCCATGCCACTGATTAGGAGAGATTAGCACACACAAAGACCTTTAACTGAGGCTGTAAGGACCGCTTTATCTCGTTCTCTCTCTCCATCGCTCTCTGATTCTCCAGAACATCAAGAATTGCTCTGGGATAATCTGTAAAATAGTTTTTCTTCTACAAGAATGACTTGTAGAAATGTGTATTGGTTTAGTGAAACACAAAAGAAGATGTCTAAGCTGCTCTTTTCCTTGCAAGAAAAACGGTGACTATACTGCCAAAATCCCCAAAAAGTACTATGAAAATATATTAAAAGTAGTCAATAAGACTTCCGAAGTCTTTCAAAGTAACATAGCACTGTGTCAGGAATACCAAATTTATGTCAATATATACTAGTCATGTGACATTTCTCCCTAACTTTCACTGGTGAAACAAATGAAATCCACACTTTAAAAGAAAAAACCTTCTTACAAACCAAATACCAGCAACAAAGTTTCTTTAGGGCGAGTCATTTCACTCGGCGCCCGCCTTTGAAACACCCCTCGGGCAGCTATTTCAGTCATTCAAGTACAGCTGCTATCTCTTAGAATGAGGAAATATCAAATTCTCCAAAGCTGTTCACCAAGCTTATGAATAAATTTCATATTTGAAATCACCAATGAAATCTGACAACATAAATTCTCATAAATTCTGTTTCTAAATGCTCAAATCATAACAAAAAAACATCATTTTGACAGTCTCAGAACACTGACTGGCTGCGTCTGAAATCGCATACTCTCTTGAGTAGGTACTTATTTTGAAAACGTAATTACTAAATAGTATGTTCTATATAGTATGAATGTGTGTTGTATGAATGAATGTAATCTGGACGTACTACATCCGCCATGTTATCATTGTCATGTGACCTACCAGCGTCAGTTGCGTCGCTTCACCTCCATTCATAAATCCTCTCCCGTGGCCTCATGGGACAGTAAAGTGTTTATCGTAAGCACACTTCAGAATCTCGCCGATAGTAGTAGGTCATCCCGGTACACTATTTTTGCCTGCACTATTATGGGTACTGTGAATTCAGACATACTTCTTTTGTCACACACTGTTTTTGGCCTACTATATAGTAGGGAAGTGTGCGATTTCAGATGCAGCCGCAGTTTCTAAAGCAACCAGAGCTTCTAACAGCTGCAGTGATGCAACGACAACAGAATGCACTGATGCAGTGAAATCAACCTAAACTAACTTTAGCTGGACAATAACTTTATTCCACAGCTGCTGTAAAGCCAAAACAATCTCTGTTACTGTAATTTCCTATTATCACTGTAAAGCTGCTTTGAAACAATATATTGTTAAAAGCGCTGTATAAATGAAGGTGACTTGACTTTAACAATTGCCAATTGGCTCTTTTATTTAAAAGGCGGGCGGGATTTATTCCGCCATATTGTGCGTTGCACTTTCTCCCATTCGTGGTAATATCAGTGCACCGTCTTTATATATCTAAAGTCTAAGGCCGTGTCACTTACTGAGTGGTTTGAGGATGCTGGAGGAGGGATCATCTGCATTCTCTGTGTCCGATTTGTCGCTCACGTTTTCCGTCACACGTTCCCTCCTCTCTTTGTGATTGGATCGTCGTTTGTGTCGCCGGCGGCGACGGTAACTCTTAGGCACGTTAACGCCAATGTAGACTGTGTGATGACCTACACACAGGCACAAGGCATGGTAAGATAAGATTACAAACAAACACACACATACACACTTACAAAGACAGATACATACATATCAGAGTGAGAGGTTATAAATTAAAGCCTAAAATAGATGCACAGTCATTGCTTTAGTAAATACAGCGTTTTTTCTGTGTTTAATATGTATGCCTGCTGCTGTCAATGATTATACTGTCAATGTACTGTATAATCGATTTGATGGAAGCCAAAAACTTTTGCAATATGGATTTCAACATGTAAGATTGTGTTAATCAGAGTTGAGACTTTTTACAGAATTAAAGCAAAAAAGCAACCGTATAAGACATTTATTTTCAATGAGAGTTGGTCATTTCCAATGCTCAAATTCAGCTTTATGCAAACAATAACAGACACAATGTGATGTCATCATTGTTATCATTAACTAAAACTACGATAGTACAAATTGTTTTCATTAATTGAAATAAAGCTGAAATCAAATATTAAATGGAATAATATATGAAATATAAATGAAAAACTTTAACTTGAAAAACTTTTAAACTCTTAAAAAGATTGCCTCGGAAATTAACTGAAATAAATTATTTGAAGTCCTAAAATTATTATTACAAATAATATTAATATAATTCTTACAAAAATATAATTAATATTAAAAACTAATAAACTAAAACTATTAAAAAGGACAAAAGCACACAAAATTACAAAAGATTTAATGAAATTAATATAAAAAAAGAAAAGCTTATTCAAAATATGAATAAATAAATAATAGTAAAACAACACTGATGTGATGACGACCAATAGTATCACATTGTAATTCACACTTCCTGTGAGTGTTTGCACGAGTGAAACAGAAAACAGAAGAAAAAAATCATTTCAGAGTTAAATTTTTACAACATTCATTTTCTTTGGAAGACCATGTACTGATGAATCATTCACAATGAGACCAGGAACATGTGTAAGAAGGTAAATCAATCTCACCGTGTTTCTGTGTTTCTCCCTCCTTTTTTATGAGGGAGAAACTGATTCGTATCTCACACTTGTTAGATTATAGATAAATGGCAACAACTTCCTGTACAGCTGATCAGGCAGGAAATGGTAAAACATCTCCAGGAAGTGGATGTAAAAACAAAAAAAACACACACGCCTAGATGAACACACACTCACAGAACAATATAAGGACTAATAGCTCATCAATTTAGTCATCCATCAATCATGCTTCAGTCATCCTTCATTCATTTCAGGTTTGACAAATAAACAAATACGTCCACCAGATGGTATCTGATAGAGCAATAGTGTGTGTGTGTGTGTGTGTGTGTGTGTGTGTGTGTGTGTGTGTGTGTGTGTGACCATCATGTGAAAGTCCAAAGTTCAGGAATGACGAGAGACAGAGAGAGAAAAACAAATATAGAAAGAGCATGAGTGTGTGAAATGCTCATGTTTGCGAATGTGTTTGATCTGCTTTTGATGTGAAGATATTTTTAGATGTCTAAACCTGTAATACTTTATACATTCCACAACTGAGAGGGGAATTGTGAACTGTGCCAAATTATTTGTAAGCTGCAAACATGGACAAAACCGGGGCTGACAAATTTGAATATGGCCCACAGTGTCAGTATTCTACTCATTAAACACATTAAAATTATTCTATGATGAGCTATATATGCACGGAAAGAGACATGACAATAATTTATTTTAATCCCAGAATTTAAAAAAATGGGTGTAATTTTTTAATTTTTTAATTAATAAAATATATAATAACTAATACTATAATATAATAAAACGTATATATATGTATATATATGTATGTGTGTGTGTGTGTGTGTGTGTGTATGGATTAAGATAGTAAACATCTTCACGTGTAGAGCTTTGGCTTGTTACATCTGATTCTCTCATAATCCTCTCCTGCCCTTAAACTCAAATTGCTACCAATGCAAGAATAAAAAATAATAATAATAAAAAAACAGCTGGCCCTCGACAGAGAGAGACTGACGTGAGTGAAAGTGAGCGTGAAACTCAATCCACAGTACCTAAGAGTCTTAGGGATCTGCAGTCGTCACTGAGACACAGGAGATTGTATATCCCACAATATATTTAAGTGTGTGTGTGTGTGTGTGTGTGTGTGTGTGTGTGTGTGTGTGTGTGTGTGCTTGTTTCGTACCCTCAACCTCCTCGTCACACACGTTTTTGATGTAAGACGCTCCCCTGTCCACTATGGCTTCATCCTCCATTCTGTAAAAGAAAAACCATAGAGAGAGAAAGTCAAATACAAAGCAACTATAACCCAGATTATGTCAAGAAAGAGTAAACATGTTTATTCTCGCGCTGCACGTGCACGTTTCTCAGAACTGTGTTTCTTTTGAAGGAGTTCACTCACTTGTGTTTTAACCTTTCCCTTTTACTTGTTTATCAGGTGTGTAGACCTGAACCAGTCTGGTTGTGATTCAAGTCATCACACGTCTTTCACTGAGGATTGGATGACTTGAGGCTGAACTCTTAAAACTTGAAACAATAGGAAATCACATAGAACTCGAAATAAATTAGCAACAATATAGCAACGCCCTGGCAACCACCCATAATATCCTTGTGTGGAGGTAGAGAATTTTGCATGCATGTATGAAAACCGTTCGTATAACTGTGTCAAGTGATGAGGAAGCCTTTGGAGCTGAAACTTACTTTCCGACACGCTCTGTAAGCGGTAGACCAATCACAACAGACTGGGCCATCTGACCAATCAGAGCAGAGTAGACCAATCACAACAGACTGGGCCATCTGACCAATCAGAGCAGAGTAGACCAATCACAATAGACTGGAGTATCTGACCAATCAGAGCAGAGTAGACCAATCACAACAGACATCTCTGGCTGGATGAAGGACCACCACCTTCAACTAAACCTTGCGAAGACAGAGCTACTTGTGGTCCCGGCCAACCCAACACTTCATCACAACTTCTCCATTCAGCTAGGCTCGTCACCAATAACTCCATCAAGGTCAGCTAAGAACCTTGGGGTTGTAATTGATGATCAGTTGAAATTCACAGACCACATTGCTAGAACTGCCCGGTCCTGCAGATTTGCCTTGCACAACATTAGGAGGATCAGGCCCTTCCTTACAGAGCATGCCACACAACTCCTTGTCCAAGCACTTGTTTTATCCAGACTGGACTATTGTAATGCTCTCCTGGCTGGTCTTCCAGCTTGCTCTGTCAAACCTCTACAATTGATCCAGAATGCTGCAGCCAGAGTGGTCTTCAATGAGCCGAAGAGAGCACACGTCACTCCTCTCCTCACACAATTGCACTGGTTGCCAGTTGCCGCTCGCATTAACTTCAAGGCACTGACGTTTGCCTACAGAACAACCACTGGCACTGCCTCCCTCTTACCTAAACTCATTACTTCAGACTTATGTGCCATCCAGAAACCTGCGCTCTGCTAGCGAATGTCGTCTTGTGGTACCATCTCAAAGAGGCACAAAATCTCTTTCTCGGACCTTTACCATGGCTGTTCCCTGTTGGTGGAATGATCTGCCTAACTCAACCAGAGCTTCTGAGTCAGTAGCCACTTTCAAGAAACTGCTGAAGACATATCTTTTTCGGCAGCACTTGATTCAGTAGAATTAACACTTTCTCTTCTCTTCTATTCTATAAAAAAAAAAAAAAAAAAAAAAAAAACCTGCACTAAAATTAAACAGAGGGGTTATAGCACTTACGTATTGTTGTCCTACTGTTAGTTAGACTGGTTCTATTGTTCTCATTTGTAAGTCGCTTTGGATAAAAGCGTCTGCTAAATGAATAAATGTAATGTAAATGTAACAGACTGGGCCATCTGACCAATCAGAGCAGAGTAGACCAATCACAACAGACTGGGTCATCTGACCAATCAGAGCAGAGTAGACCAATCACAACAGACTGGCTCATCTGACCAATCAGAGCAGAGTAGACCAATCACAACAGACTGGCTCATCTGACCAATCAGAGCAGAGTAGACCAATCACAACAGACTGGCTCATCTGACCAATCAGAGCAGAGTAGACCAATCATAACAGATTGGACCATCTGACCAATCAGAGCAAAGTAGACCAAACAACAGACTGGGTCATCTGACCAATCAGAGCAGAGTAGACCAATCACAACAGACTGGACCATCTGACCAATCAGAGCAGAGTAGACCAATCACAACAGACTGGGCCATCTGACCAATCAGAGCAGAGTAGACCAATCACAACAGACTGGGCCATCTGACCAATCAGAGCAGAGTAGACCAATTACAACAGACTGGGCCATCTGACCAATCAGAGCAGAGTAGACCAATCACAACAGACTGGAGTATCTGACCAATCATAGCAGAGTAGACCAATCACAACAGACTGGGCCATCTGACCAATCAGAGCAGAGTAGACCAATCACAACAGACTGGACCATCTGACCAATCAGAGCAGAGTAGACCAATCACAACAGACTGGGCCATCTGACCAATCAGAGCATAGTAGACCAATCACAACAGACTGGATTATCTGACCAATCAGAGCAGAGTAGACCAATCACAACAGACTGGGCCATCTGACCAATCAGAGCAGAGTAGACCAATCACAACAGACTGGGCCATCTGACCAATCAGAGCAGAGTAGACCAATCACAACAGACTGGCTCATCTGACCAATCAGAGCAGAGTAGACCAATCACAACAGACTGGCGGATCTGACCAATCAGAGCAGAGTAGACCAATCACAACAGACTGGACCATCTGACCAATCAGAGCAGAGTAGACTCATCACAACAGACTGGGACATCTGACCAATCAGAGCAGAGTAGACCAATCACAACAGACTGGACCATCTGACCAATCAGAGCAGAGTAGACCAATCACATCAGACTGGGACATCTGACCAATCAGAGCAGAGTAGACCAATCACATCAGACTGGACCATCCGACCAATCAGAGCAGAGTAGACCAATCACATCAGACTGGACCATCTGCCCAATCAGAGCAGAGTAGACCAATCACAACAGACTGGCTCATCTGACCAATCAGAGCAGAGTAGACCAATCACAACAGACTGGACCATCTGACCAATCAGAGCAGAGTAGACCAATCACAACAGACTGGCTCATCTGACCAATCAGAGCAGAGTAGACCAATCACAACAGACTGGACCATCTGACCAATCAGAGCAGAGTAGACTAATCACAACAGACTGGGCCATCTGACCAATCAGAGCAGAGTAGACTAACAGTAGTCTATATAATTTAGGGGAATTATATGTCTATAGGCTGGACAAGATTTTTACTTCAAAAACAACTAGCGAGAAGAACAAGTGTTTACTTTAATACATATTCTCACTTCCTATTCCGTTATTGTAGTTTCTCTCTGACACTTTTATCCATGAGGTCAATGAAGTTTAGATTCACAGCTGGTCTTGGTCTTCTTTATGCATGTACATCTCTTCATTTCTTACACTCCGTTATACAATCATTTCATCAATCCTCGCTTACGGAGAAGTGAAGATTTCACAGTATAGATCTCGTTTATCCCTCCTGTCACTCTTTAGTTCATTCCCTGTGTTCTTTAGAATGACGAGCAAAGTCCAGGTGGTCATGTAACCTGGTTAGATGAGCTGTGTTATCTTGTGATTAATATATGTTAAACATGAGCCGAATGTACTGTAATCTCTGTGTTTATAATAACCCCTCACACACCCTGAGGAAGCCAGACTGCCACATGGACATAAACTGATGGATCAGGATTTGACAATCGGATTTCTGGCAGCGCATCAACTCTCTGCATTTCAAACTAAAAAAAGTTCATTCATCCCTAGTGGAACACAAGCGGTAACTAGAATGTGAGATGTATTTAACAGATGTTCATTAAGTGGTACAATATAAGTGGTGTGAATCTCTCAAAACGTTCCTGGTCATATTTCACCCGTAAAAAAACAATTAAGATATTATGCATATATAGCCTACACATATAGTGCTTCATATTTTTAGCATATTTTTGCATTGTGATACAATAATTATTGATATTTCTTTCCTCATAACTGTGATGAAAAAATAAGAAATGTTTGATTTAAATAATTAACAAATTAGACAATTAAATTGTGTATATATACACACACACACACAAATGATTATTATTAATAATATAGCAATATATTTAGTTAATATTAATTGTATTGCCTTTCATTTATGCTGATGCAAATTTAGAAAAAAAAAATTGTGGAGGTAAAAAAGAAAATATATTTAATTATATGTTTTGTATTCTAACTAATATATATATATATATATATATATATATATATATATATATATATATGCATACAGTACAGGTCAAAAGTTAGGAAACATTACTATTTTTAATGTTTTTGAAAAAAGTCTCTTATGCTCATCAAGCTTGCAGTTATTTGATTAAAAATACAGGAATTTTGCTTTTTTTCAAATAATGGTTTTCTATTTTAATATGCTGTAAAATTGTATTTATTTCTGTGATCAAAGCTGTATTTTCAGCATCATTACCCCAGTCTTCAGTGTCACATCTTGATCCTTCAGAAATTCTAATATGCTGATTTGATACTCAGTTGAACCTTGATATATATATAATATTCATTGTATGGTTACAGTATATTTATAATACAATACAATAAATATTTATTATAGCATCATTTTATGCTGATAAAAATCTTAAAATTTGTGATTTGAGAATCACATTCAGAATAATGAAAAATGACGACTATGACGATCTAAAACATCTCAATGCATTTTGATGATGTAAAATATATAAATGTGCTTAATTGTCACAATGATATGCTCTTTATGAAAATGGTTGGGTGTTTGGGGGAGAAATATGACATAGTATAACTGCAAACTACAACCATCAAATCTGTTACCTATGGAGAGACTGATCAAACACACCGGTGGATTTGTTTATTACGGTTTATGATATGGAAAATCATGAGACCCGGGCCGAGGAATGTCATGAAGCTAAAGTAAATACAAGCAATAAAGGTGTGTAACTGACTGACGCACGAGCTCCCAGCAGCCCTAGCACCATGTTTACCTATTCAGAGGTGGGACAAACGACACAATCATAAATCACACTGATAGCGACGAGGAACCAATCATCTCCTGCCAATTACACACACGTGATCTCAGAACCTGCCGTGGTTTACAGAAGCGATCAATCAAACAGCCAACAAAGTGTTGTCTATAAGATACAAACGCTTCCTGGGGTCAAAGGTCATGTTGAATCTGACACCTGAGGGTGGGGAAGAGGTTTATGAGGTGCTTGAGACAGTCAATGAATATAGTCCATGAGTTAAACTTGAGTTGTGACATGTCTACTAAGTTGTAAATTTAGATACTTCACTAAATACACAACAACAAGCACAGTTTGGCTCTCGTAGCAAACTCTCATGGCCACGTAAGAAAAGAAAGAGTGAAAAAACTAAAAAATAGCAACATCATTGTGTAAGTGGGATTTCAACAGAGCTTTTAATTAGACCTTCTGATCTTTAAATCCGTCTCATATGCTCTAATTCCTCAAATGTATCGGCTTCTGTGGGAACGGCACTTTGTTTCGGTTTAATCCGGTTTAAACTTCTTGCCAATTTGGTTTTTGTTGTATACAATTAACTTTATGATCCAAGCAAACAAGTCATTTCAAAAGTAACAGGATTGTTTGCCAGATATGCAACTACGCATTAGTCCAGCATTTATATTTAGCTTTTAGCATTTAACACGAGACCAGATCACGACCCGCAGAGTAAAAAATATAAACATCTTGAGAAATCCCAGCGCCGCTGAGGTGAATTCAAATGAATCATTTAACTGAATCAGTTGATTAAATTGATCAAAAGTGACGGTAAATACATTTATATTGTTACAAAAGGCTTCTATTTCAAATAAATGCTGTTCTTTTGACCTTTCTATTTATCAAAGAATTCTTAGGAAACGTGTGTTTCCAACATTGATAATCAGAAATGTTTCTCGAGCAGCAAATGAGCATATTAGAATGATTTCTGAAGGATCATGTGACACCGAAGACTGGAGTAATGACCGGTCCTAGACTTCTGGGGCCCCAAGCAAAACCTTGTCCGGGGGCCCCTGACAATGCGTTCATAACGACCCCAAAATGACCCCCAACCAAACAATAGGTTAAAAAACAATAGAAAAAAATGAAATAAACATGTAGTTTAGCCTAATAATAATAATAGCCTACTATACAGAAGATGAATTGAGTAAGCACATGTAATAAAACTCTGTATAGTCTTCACCGTATTCATTAAATATACATTATTTCTTATTAAAGTTACTCATTGAAGGGCAGAGAATGATTCTCTCGTTGTTGTTGTTGTTTGATTCACATTGAATGACAGACAGCAGCCGGTTTATTAGGCTGCTGTCACTTTAAGACCAAATGCACAGATTTAATATACTGACAAGCATTCGATTACTTTCCCAACTGTTTATGTAAGCGATTGCGTTTAAGGGAGAACTCGCCAAGACGGGCATCTTGACATACGTGTGTACTTGTGTGTGTATTTGTGTGTTTAAGCACACACGCGCACAGAAAGACGCCTGGGGAAAAGCGTCTCTTTCACAGCTCAATGCGCTTTTAACTCTTCAGCTTTGATCACAGGAATAAATTACATTTTAAAATGTATTCAAATACAAAACAGTTCTTTTAAAATGTAATACTATTTCACAATATTACTGTTTTATTGTATTTTTGATCAAATAAATGCAACCTTGGTGCGCAGAAGAGACTTCTTTCAAAAACATTACAAAATCTTATCGACCTTAAACTTTTAAAAACTTGGTTCCACAAAAGAAAAAAGTCATACAGGTCTGACATGAGTGTGCGTAAATGACAGAATTTTCTTTTTGGGTGAACGATCCCTTTAAGCTGCAAATTAAACATGACCTCATGCGGTTGAGGAATACTCCTATGTCATTCCCGGCAGCCATTGATTGGCCATATAAGTTCTTAGCAGTGAGTTTAGCTTAGCCAGCGTGTTAAGCTAGAGTTTAGTGCAGTGTCTGTTTGAGGCATTTGGAGTAACAGATGGTGTGACAGTCAGGCCGAATGGTGTAGATTTCTTTAAATCCTGAGCAGCCAGTTAATCATTCCGACTGACGGGACTCACAGCGGAGCAGCAGAGAGGATCCTAACGATAGAAGAGGAGAAAGACCAAAACAGCACCTGAGACTCTCTTGGTGGCCAGACCGGATCAATACAATCAATAATATCATCCTAAATTAATCAAGCAGCACATCAGCATATTAGAGTGATTTCTGAAGGATCATGTGACACTGAAGACTGGAGGAATGATGCTGAAAATACAGCTTTGATCACAGGAGTAAATCACATTAAAATGCATTCAAATAGAAAACAGATATTTTAAATACTAATGATATTTCACAATATTCCTGGAAACAAAATCATGTTTATAAAGCACTGGGCTGATAAAATGAGCACTTTTGAGGAAGAGTTACTCACTGGATTTGCCAAAAATGACCAGATTAATGTCATCAAATCTTTGTTTTGTTTGAGATGCTTAGTAGCAAGTAAAATGAACTGTATTTTCCACTTTGTTTTCTGTCAATAATTTGAGAAATATATATATATATGTGAAAATATGGGAAATAATTAGCATTTATTATTTAGGACAGATTATTTAATTTGTTACATTATTTATTAATCTTTGTTAAT
The DNA here is from genome assembly GCA_029959095.1 of Rhinichthys osculus. NCBI lineage: Eukaryota > Metazoa > Chordata > Actinopteri > Cypriniformes > Leuciscidae > Rhinichthys > Rhinichthys osculus. Next base: position 34,359,942 of record JARWKJ010000014.1, read on the forward strand.
GCTAAAATACACCTGTTCATTGTTAGTTTATTGTTAGCTATAACAATATTAACAGGTACAACTTTTGATTTTAACAATGAATTGAACGTTAAAAATAACATTAACTAGGATTTTAGAAGTATTTTTTTATTAATAGTTAATGTTTACTTATGTAGTTAACAAATGAAAGCATATAGAGTCCAACAGTCGGAATCCGGAAGTAAAAACTCTATTCATTTTCTCCATAGGGAAACAGATTTTTAATGGTAACTTATAAAGATTTAAAGACAGCCCTACTGTGAGCTATGAGGTTGTTAATCGATGGTATTTGCTTTTATTGAAGTCATCAGCCTGCATGATTTCAACTTAATTTTAAATAATCAGTAGAATTCGCTGTGAAAAACTACATTGATCCTGTACAATTCCACCAATCAGAGAGTCAAAATGTAAAAAAAAAAAACTTGGCTCCGCCCACTCCCATGAAGCACTGCGAATGTAATCGAGTCGATCTACCCAAAAATTATTAAATATTTGCATTATAGTTTTATATTTCTCCATCGTTTTTATGCTGTTTGCAATGCTTCATGGGATTGTAGAATCCCTATGGGAGAAATTAACACAAAAAAAAATAGTTCCAGAACCAACGCCGCTGAAAAAGTGGATGGGCACTAATGTACATATCGTAAAGTGTCACAAGAATAAAACACTGTGGTTGGTCACTTTATCAATCAAATGTCCTCTTCCTGTCTAAATGGGCAGTTTTTGACCAAAGCCTTGATGTGACTATAGATGACGAACATAAACCAGCCTGGACTAACAGAGACATTCATCCCAGGACGTCTGTGAGGTCCTGAAATAACTGCAGCAACTGAAATCAGGAGAAACTTTGTTAAGCTTCACTTCCCTTAAAAAAAAACAGTAGTTTGTCGACTCCTCACAGAATGAAATACATCTACATTGAACATCAGTGTTGGGGAAAGTTACTTTGAAAAGTAATGCGTTACAATATTGCGTTACTCCCTTAAAAAGTAACTTATTGCGTTACTTAGTTACTTTTTTAGAAAAGTAATGTGTTACGTTACTTTTGCGTTACTTTTTTTCCACCTGGGCTGGGCTTGTTTTTTTATACCAAAAAAGATATGTTTTTGGGCAAATGTAAAGACCCTTTCACACCAAAAGTGAAATAATAAGCCTCAGACTGAAGGAAATGCAGATTTACTCCTGTACAGTAGAGTACAGTAGTGTTCAGTAGAGGGCGCCGCTCAAACAAACCTTTCAGCTACTGCTGTTCTGGGTAACAGAAGAAGAGAATGCAGGAGAAACAAATTTAACACTTACTTTACCAATAAAAACATATAAATAAATCTATAGTCGTTTTTGCTTATGGTTTAACTGAAAAATCGGAGGTCAGAAGCAAGTACTTTGGTCAATAAAGATTAAATGCATAAAAATTTGTTTTATTTAACATATTTAGGTATTGGAGGTTTGCAAAGATGAGTAAATCCACGCTTACGTTTAATCTAGAACTATAATAACCATCATGTTTACACACAACGCCTCTGCACTTCGATTTGTCTCAACATTAGGACAGAAAAGCAGTCAGTCAATAAAGGGGAAAACAAAGTAACTTGCGTTACTTATTAGAAAAAGTAACTCAGATATTTTGTTGTAAATTTTAAAAGTAATGCGTTACTTTACTAGTTACTTGAAAAAGTAATCTGATTACGTAACTCAAGTTACTTGTAATGAGTTACCCCCAACACTGTTGAACATGTACACAGGAGACCAGGGTGTGTTGAGAGAGAGCCTGTCCTCTCCATCTTCTGTCATCTACACCTATTTTCCTCATTCCATGTGTAATCTCTCTTCCTGTCGGTCCTATACAGCCGTTCTTTCCTTTTTGTACAAGGCTTCCTTTGTTTTCTACAGAATCTTTTCTGTCTTCTGTCTCTTCCTCATATTATGTTCTCTCCATCGTATTTTCTCTCTCTTTCTGTTCCTCTTTTTAGTCTACATCTCCTGCACACTGACCTCATGCATCTTATAATGCATTGTATGGTCTCATATAATAACTGTATTCAATACTCATCATTGCTACACCTTTACAAACGAAAAACCTTTCAGATGTAACAATCTGAATGATATAATGCTCGTTAACTTTGGTTACAATTTATTTATGAAAAGATATAATGCATTATAACATACATAATGAATACCTTTATAATACATTATACATAAATTATACGTAAAGTGTTTAAGTAAAAGTGTTTATGTAAAATTTTACCGAAAATTCTACATGTTTTATATACATACTCACATTTCTTTCACATTTTTAAAATCTTTTTAAAATTCATATAAAACAGAAATTTCTTTAAAATGCTAAAAAAAACAACAACACTAGATTTTAATTCTAAATGTGACTAAAATTTATGGCTGAAAGAAATAATCTTTTTATATCGTCTGACGTCTGATACATAATTTGCTTGATTCTAAGTGTAAAACATCAATAAACTGACGTAAATCTCTTTCTGTCACACAGTGGCATGATGGCAAAGTTAATTTAGAAACTAGGTCAACACTTGTTTAGCATAATGAAATAATGTATGTTAATGTTATGAATGATTATACAGTGCTACTGAAGATTATACAGCAAATTACAGAGATTTTCAAGCATTTATAAAGGGGTCATAAAAGAGTGACTTTCCCTGATCTAACAGATAAATGAAACAATAAAATGCTTTTACAATATTTTAGTCACCTTGCACAGAAACTCTGGAATGACCAAGGAATTCCACACACTTCAGCACTTGTCACTTAGACATCAGTCAGTGAATATTTGTGAGACAAGACTAAACACACAGTGACCACAGCAGTCAAACAGTGATATGAACTTCCAAACGCCTAAAACACATGTCTGGTAGAGACCGCAGGATCCCAACAAGATCCCTAATCGTATGACATCTTTAACTGGCAAAGAGGAGAAACACCGGAGTGATTTTTAGGACAGGAAGACATCAAGCTGAGACAATCAGGAGTTGAACAGAATGTCAAGTCAATTAATTTAAAGTCAACATGAAACAGCAATCCCAAGCTATTGTTATTTCCAAGCGAAACAGGATATTAAATGAGAAGAAATTGAGACTTGATTTTAATAGGACTTGATTGCTGAACTGATGAAAATAAATATAAGGAGCATCTCCTCGTATCCCAATGGTAATGGTTCTGTTACAAATCTATCATTATTTGTTATTATTGCCATGTAACATGAAATAATAAGTAATAAAAATAAGAATAAAAAGTTTTTGGGTGTGTGTGTATATATATATATATTTATAATATATCATAGTTATCAATTTATTTATTTTTTATTTTGTTATGTGCTTGTGCGTGAGTGTGAGTGTACATAATATAGTGTATTTTAAAACTATGGTATTACCAAAACTATCAAATAAAAAAAATAGTGTGTGTGCATATATACACATACACACACACACACGCACATAAAATTACTAAAATTAAAATGACATACTATAATAGTATAGAAATAATAGTAAAATAACAATGATGTTAACCATGGCAGCATTAACTGTCATTACCTACAAAATCAACCTAAACCAATGATTAAATAGCTATTTGGTTATTGGTTAACATATGTTCCCTTCCCTGCACGGTCTAGGTGACATCAGATGATCATCCGTTTCAAGCAAGGTGTTACAATATGAAACATGTTTTCCTTTGGAATAACGTGCTCTGATGAATCAGGCACAATAAGTTCAGAAAACATGTTTTAAGAAAGTAAAAAAGTGTAAATTTAGAATTCACACTGATGAACTAATGACATTTTCACCAAATGCCTGTAAATCCAGCAGCTCTGCGTCAAACTCCAGAACATCAAGTTCACATATGAAATCAGTGCTGCGCTCCTGATACATAAATCCTTCTATTTCAGAACACACTGCGTATCGCTATAGAAACCCAGCAGCTCAGGGCCACTTCTGTCCGTCACTCACAGGCGAGAGACGACCTCACTCTCAAGGAGAAAAAAAGAGATAGAAGAGTCAAGCCGAGCATATCTGAGGGCAGAGTCTACAAAGGACATTCCATTGTGACTGCATTTTCCACTCGTGAAACTTCCTTTCACAATACCTGTGCAGGTGAGTGAGACACAGCACCAGAAAGATGGTCGGAGGAGTGATGTCTGTGTGCTTTCAGACAGTCAGAGGAAGGGAAAAGAGCAGTCACATACAGCTCAACAGGTGTACAACAGCACTTAGCACTTATTCAATGCTGTCGTACAAACACACAGATACGCCTGCGTGAGTTCAGGTTAGGAATCAGGGAAAATCACACATTTTCCCTATGAAATCCCTGTTATCTTACTTCTTTCAGGTGTGGTGGGATCATGTGACAGCTTTAGATTCTGAAAGACAGATTCAAGTACCATGGTGTGTCATCAATGATTTTGTAAACCTGTAAAAAGGGCGACTTAAAGCAGCACTAAGTAGGAATTCCGTTTTTGTCAAACAGCGACCCCTAGAGTCGCTGTGGAGTACTTGTACTGTCGTGAATAGCACTCACGCAGAGATGGCTCGCACTCACGGCCGGATCCCCTCCCCCTGTACACCGATACCTGTTCAGTAGGATGGACGCTGTAACGAGTGGAAATAAGGTATGGCCCCTTTAAGAGCTGCGCGCGCCCTGCGTCTCGAACACCACATGTATACGGCGCCGGGTTATTTCTGTTTGACGCTCATTTTATCAGAATTTTATCAGATCTGTTTTTTGCCGTAAAGCAATTCGTTACCTCGCGAGACCTGATATCACACGATACTTCCTAACACTGAGGCCGACGGCCCAAAGTTGCAAGGGTGGTTTTGCGGCTAACAGGCACCAGGGGGGTGCGAGTCGACCACCGACCATTCAACACGAAATCAGTAATATAAACATTACAATGACTCCAAAGCTGTTCGGTTAAGGTAAAAAAGTTACTTAGTTCACCTTTAAAGCAGCGCGACAGTAACATTAGAATGAACGGGAAGAACTACATCAGTTATTAATGCAGTTATTAGAGAGACTGAGATTAAGTGTGTGAATTACCTGAGTCTGTGCGTCTCTCAGTGTTCGGCAGCAGCGTCTCTACTAATAATGAAACTGTAAGCTTATCTGCTTCAAGAGACAGCACCGTTATTACCTTGCTAGTGAGAAACGTCATGTAGCTTTTAAGTTGCTAACTATTTTACTGATAAAAACACAAGAGCAGCGCTAACAACACGTTCCTGTGCGAGTGCGAGTCCGTACTTTACGTGTGTGCGTTTGAGCGGGAAAAATTGAGAATGTGCTTTCCGTACATAAAATGTAGTTTTGTGGCAAAAACATGGGAATAAAGTGTCTTTTTTTTATCCTATATTGTTGACTAGATATTTGCTTGATCAGTGTCGTTGTGGGTTTTCGTTCTTTTGCTGTTGCGGTCAAGACCTGCCTGAACTACTTAAAGCAGCACTCAGTAAGAATTCCGTTTTTGTCAAACAGCGACCCCTAGAGTCGCTGTGGAGTACTTGTACTGTCGTGAATAGCACTCACGCAGAGATGGCTCGCACTCATGGACACCGGTACCCCCTCCCCCTGTACACCGGTACCTGTTCAGTAGGATGGACGCTGTAACGAGTGGAAATAAGGTATGGCCCCTTTAAAGGGTTAGTTCACCCAAAAATGAAAATTAAGTCATTAATTACTCACCCCCATGCTGTACCAACCCCGTAAGACCTTCGTTCATCTTCGGAACACAAATGAAGATATTTTTGATTAAATCTGAGAGGTGGATCACTGCTACATAGGCTGCCTAAGGGACTGACACTTGACGGCCCAGAAAGTCATTAAAGAAAATGTTTAAATGTTTCATGTGCCTACAGTGGCTCCACTATAAGTTTATCAAGCGACGAGAATACTTTTTGTGCGGAAAAAAGCAAAAATAACGACTTTATTCGACTATTCCATTGCTTCCTTGTGGGCCTGAGACGAGAGTTCAAGAGATTTCCAGGACGCATGCGCGAGAAGTGACACACTTCTTCTACTACACAGCGCGCGTCTTACCACGCGTGCTGTACATAGTAGTAGAAGAAGAGTAAAAGAAAATTTTTGCTTTTTTCCGCACAAAAAGTATTCTCGTCGCTTGATAAACTTATAGTGTTGCAAGGGTGGTTTTGCGGCTCACAGGCACCAGGGGGGTGCGAGACGACCACCATTCAACACGAAATCAGTAATATAAACATAACAATGACTCCAAAGCTGTTCGGTTAAGGTAAAAAAGTTACTTAGTTCACCTTTAAGCCGTGCGTTTCCCTGAAAATAACTGCACACCTTAGAGCTTTCCTCAACCAATCAGAATCAAGCATTCAACAGCCCCGCCCGTAGTATAACAAAATATAACTACTGCCTTGGCAACTAACTGAAATAAATGCGTTTAAGTACTAGGAACTAAAGCTGAATTACTAAAATGACTAAAACTAAAGCTGAAATAAAAATTATAAAAATGACAAAAGCGCATAAAATTACTCAATTTAAAATTAAAACATTATTAATAAATACTATAATAGTATATAAATAATACTACAATGTTTATACTGCTGTTTAGACATGGTTATACCATGGTATTATTCAAAGTAACAGTTTTTTTTTTACACGTACCATAATAATACCATGATTTTGTTTGAGTACCACATTAATACCACAGTATATACATCAAATAGTATTACTGTAGTACTTTGAAATACACCATAGTACTCAAAGGTGCTTAAAAAAACCTGGTACTTTGGTCGCAATGGTACTAAATGTCCAAAAACATATATTTAAGTACTTGTTTGTAAGTTAAGGTATACATCAAACTACCATGGTATTACGTGAGCATGATACCATGGTTATACTGCGCTTAAACACCACACTATATGGATATGGTATTCATGCAGTACCACAAAATATACTAACAATCCCAGTACTAACGTTTCCCAGCAATCAGCAAGTTAGCACTTATTTAAGTGTCAAAATCAAAATGTCTTTAGCACTGCACAAGAAACCAGACACCACATGATCTATTCACTCCATCTGAAGAGCCCTATTGGTCAAAAAACGTGATCCCTGCAGGCAGCTGGCTCTTTTCTTTATGACAGCACAAGTTGCACAGAACTAAAAAAGAGATCAAATCCCCTGTTTGCAGCTTGCATCATATCCAGCCACCAGATTCAGGAAGGCTAAGCGACGCACACAATGCTCCTGGACGCTAAGGACCTAATTGGTTTTGACAGGAGCTTCTTGGAAAAAGATTACTCTGACCGTTCAAGCCGCGGCTTCAGGGAACCTGTAAAGAGGGCGACTTAAAGCAGAGCGACTTGGCAGTAACATTAGAATGAACAGGATGAACTACATCACACATCATGTGTTGCCGGTGGAACCCCCTGTTAATGATCTCTGGAAACCCCATGAGATATTTCATTCAAATAAAACATGAAGGTTCTTCAGTGGTTCTTGGGTTCCGCTAAGTTAAACACTTGGTTCCATGAACAACCTTTAACATGGAATCTTTCAATTGCACAAAATGTTTTTCACACCATGAGTTTTTATTTTTATTTTAAGAACTATTCACTAACATGTTTGGGGAACCCCAATGTTTCCTCTATGGCATTGCTTGCTATGAAAACTCCCTTTTAAACCTTTATATTTGAAAGTTAATTTTTCAGATGGCCAAAAAGTTAATGATGTTCCATTAGGTTCTTGTTTTTCAGATCAGCGGATTGATTTCAGGGCTCTAAATTACAAGTACATAGCTGTATTTCTAAAGACGTAGAGAATACAAAGTGATTGTGGAACCTAAGAAGGTTCTCTGATGGAATTAAACAGGCACTTTCAGTTGTTGATAATCAAGAACAGTTTTTGAAGCACCAGTTTCACAGTTGGTTTCCAAAGAACTGAAGGATAAGAAGTTCTCTGAAGAACCTCAAAAGATTATCATACTCTTAAAAATAAATGATACCTTTAAGGCATTTAAAGGAACTTTTCAGGGAACAGTTCCAAAAAGAACCTTTTTTTTCTTAGAGTGAAGAACATTCTAAAAAGAACCTTTTTTCCACTATTGTGTGCGATGAAAAGGTTCTATGGATGTTAAAGGTTCTTCGTGGAGCCAGTCATGACAATTTAACAACAGCAAAAAAGAACCAATAGAAGTCCAATAAACTAACACTGATGCTGTTTGAACATAAAGGATGTTCATGAGCTGTCAAACATGCAAATGCCCAGTTTAATGTCTTTGATAGATAATAACCTCCGTCCCAGAAATTCGAAGCCTTGACCGCAGACTCAGAGCAGATCTGTTGCTCTGTCCTGGAGGATACTGTTACACCTTTACTTTTTGGTGAAGAAGAAGCAGGACAGATCCAGTGTGGGAGGGCTGTTACACTCGACCCAACCATGGAAACAGAACTGATCTCGACTGAAACTCTCTGAGGAAGATTACACGCAAGTAAAAAAGTAGTAAAAGTACTCACTTGTTTTTGTCGCTCATGTTGCCTGTATTGTGCGGGTTCTCTTCTGCCAGAGACCCTGTTTCTTCCCCTTACGCTGAGTTAAAGTGCGTCCGGGCTTCAGAAACACTTTCAAAATACGCGCAAGTGCGAAGTCGCTCCAAGTTCAACGTGTCTGGATGCATAAAAGCAGGAACACATTCAGAGACTCGCTTCTGTTTTATCTGGAGCCAGAGATATTTCACTGCTGCTTCTGCTAACTACGATACATTCAGCCACCCCAGCAGTCATAACGCAACAGGCTCACGAACTCTCTCTGTCCCGTCGGAAAACACTCCACGTCGCGCGTAAACCTGCCCGCGTCGCGTCGCGGTTCTCAGCGCTCGTCTTGAGTCTTGTTCCATATTTAAAGATCTCGCCCTCCTCCAGCGTGACGCAGCAGTGGGAGGATGAGGCGCGAGAGGTCACGCGTGTGAGATGCAACAGCGAATACCTGCATCCTCACACAACACGGGACACACATGTAAAACACTGAGCTTTAGTTATTTTTTTAATCTTATATACTGTGTAACATCACCTCCTAATATTCAATAAATTCATAATAGTCAAAATATTTCTTATAATAAAATAGTCAATAGCTACTAGAGCTTTAATGTTGCAAATATTCAGTCAATCAATAGTCAATACTCAGTACTAGTATGACTTAAGTATGCCAACTAAATCAATATTATACTTTGATTATTTTTGTTATTACATAATATAGGCCTAACCATACCTTAGATACACTGTCTCCAAAGATGGCTTGGGGAGTCGTGTGAAGCGTTATTATTGATATACACACACTACATAAATGACTTTTCCTTGAAAGACTACATTTGGAAAACAATGATGCCCCTTAAAGGGAAATGTGATTCCTAAACACCTAATACTCAAATATGAAGTATTTGGTATTGTAGACTTGTTCAACATTTAGTAGAATGTTCTACAACGTTTAGAAAAAACTCCAGGAATGCCACCCAGTTCAAGTTTCAAGATTATGTTGTTGGTAAAAAAAAAAAAAAAAGAAGTTGTTTTGTACTCAACAATCCTGAGAAATGATTGTCAATGCCTCAATTCTTTATAATTTACGACAAGAAATATTGACAAGTCGTTATTGACGAGTTTTTTTTTTTACTGTTCCCAAACGCCTGTAGAACTACGCCACCAACTGGGCGTTCGGGAATATAACCACACACCTGTGCACATCACAGTAACCCTCATTATTTACTCACTCATCATCATGCTTGTCCAGCATACAGGCTTGAAATGACAGGAGAAAGAGAGTAAATGATGATTAATTTCATTTTGGGTAAACGATTCCTTTAAAGCCAGACAAAGAATTCTTTGATTAAGGCAGAATGGTTGAATATATACACACTTCCATTCAAAAGTGGTGGTGGTGTGTGTGTGTGTGTGTGTGTTGGGGGTGGGGTTAATATAAAAACCTTTATTTTATAAGTTTAAAATAATAATAATACTTTTATTCATCAAGGATGCATTAAATTGATAAAAAGTGACAGTTATATTGTTACAAAAATGTCAATTTCAAATAAATGCTGTTCATTTGAACTTTCTATTAATTAATGTTAACAGAAACATAAATGTTTCTTGAGTATTAAATCAGCATTTTAGAATGATTTCTGAAGGATCATGTGACACTGAAAACGGGAGTACTGATGCTGAAAATTCAGCTTTGATCACAGGAATAAATTACATTTTAAAATATATTAAAATAGGAAACTGCAAACTGAAATTGTAATAAAATTTCACAATATAATAGTTTAATGTATTTTTGATCAAATACGTAAACGGAGCCTTGATTAGCATGAGAGCATTCTTTGCTCTTTAGAAAAGAAAAAAAAAGTAATAGAAATAAAAGTGAGAAATAAAAGTGATCATTAATAATATTATTATTTAATTCATAAAGCATAAAAGTAAAAACAAATTTACATAAAAACATTGATAAGTGCTAACATGGGCACTACCATTCCATATAGTTTTGAAAAGTAAAAAATAGACAATGTTAAATTATTCTGTCCATCTCATCATAATCACAGGGAGCTCAGAAATTCTTTTACCTGAAAAAAAAGAAAAAGAAAAAAGATTCAACTTTTAAACAAACTATTGTAAGTCCGTCTAATTCGATCCAAGGGCGGCATTCAAATTAGCGGTGAAGGTCTCAACGCGCGTTCCGTCTCTTCCAATGGCAAAGGGATTTTTGATTAAATGTAATACTTTTTATCTTATGTATTAACTCGTTTCATCTGACTCCATAAAGTGAAAGTATTTTTTAATGATATCTGTGCATCATTAAGTATACGTTAATGTTTTACTATTCCTTTTAACTCCAATGAAAATAAAGTCAAAGTCTGTTAGAATAATCAAATATAACAATTTATTATGTCAGGTAAATGTATTATAACAATTCCATAATCAATTGAAAAATAATCAATGCAAATCATCAAATGTTCTAGAACAAAGAGGAAAATCTTTTACCCGACATGAAATACATGAATGCTGAGTCTCGGCGACTCCGCATCCACGGGCTGATCTGAGATACAGAAAAAGCCACGATCCCTTGCTGCCTTCCATTAAATAGCCAGACCTCATTTCATATGTAAACCTGTATTCACAGTGGAAATGTAATGGTAGGTAACCATTTGCTTAGTTGTAATTTGCATTCAAACAAAAGGCCAGAAGGTGTTAACTCTGAGACAAACCCTTCTGTGTGAAGGATATTTCTATATTCTTAATAACCATATTACCTTTTGTTTTACTTCTTTTGGAATGAGACACTCGTACCAGACACCCTGAGACCTTTAAAATGATACTAAACACAATCCTTAATGATACTCATTCACATTAAAACCATACATATATTCTTATGTGAGTTTCAGGTGATCTGCAAGAGTGGGGGGAAGCTGTGTGTGTGTGTGTGTGTGTGTGTGTGTGTGTGAGAGAGTTGTTCACATGTTAATTTGCAAGCAAGGTCCTTTGTCTCAATAGACCATGTGGTCAGATATTTTCTCTTCAACCAGTTTTCCGGTCTTACAGTTCCCTCCTTGATCCCGTGGGTCACATTCAGACACTTAAGGGGTCATAGTAAGACGTTTGTCGTAATCCTTGAAACTCAAAAATTGTCTTTGCAATGTCAGCATCTGTAGAAGCTCAGAGGGCTGTGTTCACCTGCAGAACACCTGTTCTCACCAGGTGTATGTAGCATGAGTCCAGCAGGTGGATGAGGCGTTCAGGCTTTCTGCCAGTGATCCTGTGATGTGAGCAAAGTTCATAGAGTCAATCTGGACCTTTTGACTTGTTCAGTTGATGTGTCATTCCTTCATGGAGAAACTTCCGCTTCCCCGGCACCTTCCCCATAACGATAATCTGTCCCTTCTTGACCAATCCTGTCACCTCCCAACGGTGCGGCTGTCTGGACAGACCTCAGTGGGTGAAGGTGTTCTCCTTGGCTTCACACTGCCTTGTGTGAGACACCTGAAAAGCATCTTAAATGTCCGCTTCACGATTGAACACATATGAACCTGAACTCGCGAAGAAATCCTTAGAAACGCATAATGCAACAAAACAACATCATGTCATTCAATGTAAAATACCATGTTCTTGTCACCAGGTGTGAATGGTACATCTGTCTCATATTAAATGTCCAATTCTTAAATATATATATTTTTTTGGTCTGAAATATTCAAAGGAAATGCAGCAAGAGGTCAGTGTAATCAAAGCAATCAAATAAATGGTATGCATCAATACGTCTTGTAATAACAATAATAATATTCAAAAATAAAAAAAATATGAAGAATCAGTGTTTGTTCAAGAATCTTCCAATGTAAGCCACTTATGCAATCTAAGAAGTGACTTGGAACATGAATGGAGACTGTTCATCCCTTGTAACAGGTGTGAGATTGTGTGTTTGTGTGAGGGTGTGTGTGTGTGTGTGCATCTGTGTGTGAGTGTGATAGTTTGTGTGAGAGAAAGAGAGAGAGAGAGTGTGTGTGTGTGTGTTGAATAAGTCACAGTCAATGACAGGGTTGAATTGTAAATTCTGTAATTGTTTGAAGCGCTCACACTTCAGATCTATTTGTTATGATGTTTCTGTTATTAGTGGTTGTTGAGAAATCAGGGGCCCTCTGACCTTCCAACCACCCTAATAACAATCAGAAAGTTTAAACATTCTTAAATTTAATAGCAGGTCTGCCTCTGCTTTAAATTTGTTTTTGCATCATTGATTTGTGACTGTAGCCATTCATATGTCTTTCCCATCCTATGTGTGTGAAGCTATCTGGATCTGTTAGTGTGAAGATGGACAATAGATCTTTAGTGAAGTTACACTTTTGGACTCTATGTCATCTTTATCTTCTCATGATGTGTAGTGTTCAGTCTGAATAGACTTGATCTATTCCAGGTGATGATGCTGTGAGGGTGTAGTGATGGAGGAGTGTGTTCAGTGTTTATGTCTAGGAGATGGGTGGAATCTACTGGATATCAATTGTGTTGCAAATTTTAGTTCCAGTTCTAAACTGGGAGGCCATGCTAATTTAGTGATGTGCTATTGTGAGATGTAAATGGCCTTTGAAGTGTCTTTTCACCCATCTCCCGAATCTCAGGTTATGTTCTAACAATCGTGAGGTCCGGCCGTCCTGGCATCCGTCCCCTGAGGAATTGCAGAAGTAACCTGACAGAAACAAGTGCAGAGAGAACCACAGTTAATTCTGATGTTTTCAACAGTTTCAAATTCAGACATGTGGGATTATTTTGCTTTCTCCATTATCATGGCCATTGTAATTTTAATTCCGGTTGTCACAATGTCATATGAAACCAAGTTTCATTGACCAGGTCTGAATTATTGCTGTTGTTTCAGTGCAGTGTGTGACACCTTAAAGCTGCGAGCCTTCACAGTCTGCTGTGTCATGAGCATTAGAGATCCCAGTTCTGCTGGGGACATTCTCTGGCTTTACCTCAAGTTGCTTTCATTACAGTCAGATCTGTGGGCATAAATTATTTCACCTGTTTCGCTGTTGCCTGCTGCTTAGCATTTGCTGTTTTCTGGTGTTGTTCACACATTTGGTTAGTGCAGATCTCTTGTGACCTGCAAAGGCTGTGGTACTTCTGTCTGATGTCTGGTTCAACACCCTCCTTGTGAATGTGCTTCCTTTATCAGTTTGCTATTACCTGTGCCACACTTCTGGGAGTGTTTTTTAAAGGCAAAAAATAAAAGCACACCTCCGCCCTTTTGGCACTGGGTAGTAGGTCAATGAAATCGAATTGTAAGGATTAATGTCACACTTCTCCAATTGATGCCCTGCTTGGCGATTGTAATATAATGTATATTATAATTCGAGTTATAATACAATTATATTATATTTAAGAATATAAATGAAATTATACTGTTTCTGGTCTCTGAAGAGACTCTGCTCGTTCTCGTGTCAGTACATTTGAATATGAAACGTTGTTTTTTTTTTTTTTTTTTTTTTTTTTTTTTTTTTCAGGGCTGATGCGCATTCGCTGTTTCTTATGTAGATTTTTAATGCCTTTTTGTTTCATCTAGTCTTTTTAAAAACTAGGCCTATATGAAGGTAGAGGTTAAATCTAGATGTTTAACTATTCAGCTCTTTGCTATTGGGCTGCTACCCGACTAGCAAATGACGCTAATAGCTGAAGGCCTTGAGTGACCAAAGTTGTTAACTCAGTAAGAGTTTTAGATGCATTTGAGCTTTGGTTACTTGCGGAGCGCTGGTTTGTGTCATTAGAGTGTTGTCTGCGTTTTATGAAGTAGGGTGGTGGTCTGCCTTTGCCTACTGACCAGCACTTTTCCTCTGTATGGCCTGTTTTGTGACAGGAAGTGCATAATGTGTTTTGTTTTCCACCGTGTGGCTTTCTGAATTCTCCTGAAAATGGAGGATTTTCATGACATTCTAACACAGCTACCTCACAATGCATTTGTTTGCGTGACTCAAGTCTTGTTGCCCAGCTAACGATCCCTTCGAATGTATTTTGTGCTGGAGAAGCACCATACGTGAGCGATTGTTGTACACGCGGCCCTGCATTTGTAAGCAGTAATTCAAGGAGAGTTACATGGTTGTGGTTAACATCTTTAATTCCAGAATACTCCTCAAAAAGTTCAAACATATTTTCTGCATATGTCTCAAACGATTCTTCAGAACTCTGTTTCCGATTGAAAATCAATTCCCATCCAATGGGACTACAACCACGCAAATCACGAAGGCATTGTTTTAGTCTATTAAAGATTTCACTCTCAGACTCATTGTGATACATTGGCTGCACAATGGTGCCTGTCATCAAAACCTGTGGTGTCTTATAGATCAGAACATCTGGAATTGAGCTGATAACAATTTGCCAAATATCTTTTGGTTCAAGCTGAAATGCATGTTTTAGACTAATAATGCGTCTCCACCATGGTTCGAATGGCTCTTTCAAGGGCAATGGTCCGATCTCTGCTTTAAACAAGCTACATTCAGTTACCGTTAGAGGACGTCGAATGGTTGATTCTGTGCCATTTGGGTGCCGTATCACCTTAAAGGCTGAAACAGGCACTCTGTTCAAAACTCTATCACATGCTTCACCTGTCTGAAAAGATACAGGATTGTTAGGGCAGGCGGGCTCATTTAAGAAGTGCACATTTTTAGTCCCATCGCTGTTGAGGTTTTTGGGAGACATGGACTTTTTAGCATTTAGTTTAGTCTTAAGATCTGCGATGGTGTATTTGTGATTTTTACACTTTTCAGTCAGGGCTAACTGCTCAGCTAGTAATTTATCTAGCTGTGTTTGAAGATCTTGAATCTTTGCCTCAGACATTTTTGCCTCTGCATTTTTAGAATGCACTTCTTCACATTTAACATCCATAAGCGAAGATAGAAATGTTGTTGACTTATCTAGCCGTTTATAACTTATGAAGTTTAAAGCCTCAATTATTTCACCATGTTTTGATTTCTTCTGTTTACTACCCACGGTTTTCCACCAAGTGACAATTTCATTGTCAATAGCGTCCACGTTAAGACCTTTTTTACTGAGTTTGTACAGTATAGGCTCGACCTTTTCGGCCCACAATGTAAACAGGGCAGGATCATTATACATGTTCCAATTTATATTTGGGGAAATTTCGTTCTCTGCAACTTTGAATATGAAAAGGCTTTCTGGCTCCTGGCTGATAAGGTGTACATTCGCTGTTTATCTTTTCTGTTTGCTAGGTTTCAAATACCTTTTCTTCTCATTTAGTCTTTTTAAATGGCCATTTTAACGTTTGATTATTCTTTTGAACTCTTAATTTTAGTTTTATCCGATTAGATCAGGGAATCTATATCGCTCAGCGTTCCTTCTCCCAAGGCCGCACGGCACACTCCCGTCAGTTCCAATAACCAATTCAGAGGTAATTTTGGCTAAATATCTGGGATCTGCCGTAATTCACACGTACAAAATCGAAGACATATACACAGCCCCCTTGAATGCCACCTCAGGAACAATTCAATAATTTACTTTAGTAGCGTACACTTATCTAAAGTAACATTAAATTAGAACAGAGGTTTTTAGACGTACCCGAATCTAGATCAAACAGCATTAGCTGATTCTAGACGGAAACTACCCGTCTCCTCATTCAAGTACACTTAAAATGGTATCGGATATTAGCCGTCGCTAATCTGACGCGAAAGATGTGGAAATATACGAATCCAATAATCTATGGAAAAAACAGTCTTTCAGAGTCATTCAGAATTAATTCAAACGTAACCATTTACAAATTTGGTATGCGAAACAGCTCCCATAGAGTGGAGAGGTAAAGTCTACGTTCTCTAAAGCTTTGAATATGAAAAGGTTATTTGTTTCAGGATTAATGAGATGCGCGTTCGTGGTTTCTGACTCTCAAATTCATTGTGAATCACATTATAACCACATTCAGCATAGAGACACACGCGTTTAATTCAGTTCACACAGGATACGCGGCCTAGAATACAACATCAACAGCCTTTACCTAAGTGTTCCAAATACACAAACAGTAAAGCAATCCTGTGTTTAAAGAATAAACTTACAATTAGCCTATGTGCACATATAGTAGCACAAAACAAAAAGTGTGTTCTATGAGTGCATTACAATGTTTAAAACACAACTCCAAATTTGAAAATACAAATTATTGCATTATTGCTTTTTAATCCCATCTGTGTTAAAGTGGAAGCTTTCAAATGCAATATAGAGTTTGTCAAGATTCGTTTAGGTTTAGTATCGAATATTATTCAATGTGGCTTTTGTGCCCACCGGTGGGCTGGTCACACAAAGAGTTAAGCGTTTTTTTAATGCAGCATGGCTTTAGCATTTAGCATTAGCTTAGTTTTTAAGTAGCATGGGCAATACTAGCATTTAGCCTAGCCTCGTTTTGGAGGCAGCATGGCTTTAGCATTTAGCATTAGCTTCGTTTTTTAAGTAGCATGGGCAATACTAGCATTTAGCTTAGCTTCGTTTTGGAAGCAGCATGGACAATAACATTTAGCTTAGCCTTGAGATCCGATTTTAGCCTGTAAATAATATCATCCTGTTTTTCCAAATTTAGCTTTTTATAAACAATGCATCGATCTGCCTTTTTATTTATAAAATCACGTGTTCTCCGATTTTCTCCATTTACAAACTTAGATTTTTCTTTCTGTTGTTTTCCGATTCTCTTATTGTTGCTAGTTCGTTTCAACAAAGCCAATACCACAATGGCGACAAACATGCGGCTGATTTGAAAACTTTTAGGCTGTTTTATAGCTCCTCATCAAGTAACGTTACACGAAAAAACATTTGGAAGATGTTATTCCGATTTTAGGTTTCGTTTTTTTTGTTGCTTAGGCAAACAAGGATATCTTTAATCTATTAACAAGGGGTTTCATTCTTCATCTGCGCTGTCGCTTATCACGTCCTCACGTATTTCAGTTCTGGACTAAACAAAGGGCTTTCCTATAGCTACCCATAACAATGCAAACAACATTTTTCTCAACACTTCACAAGAGGAAGAAGAAAATGACTTACCACAGCGGCAGAAGAAAGTGAAGATGTTCAAACCTCATGCTGATTTTAAAATCCCCATACTTTGCTGGAAAAGACGTTGCTCGCGAATTCATCTGTTGCGATCACGTCTCGGGGGTCACCAATTTGTAAGGCCTGCTAATTCGATCCAAGGGCGGCATTCAAATTAGCGGTGAAGGTCTCAACGCGCGTTCCGTCTCTTCCAATGGCAAAGGGATTTATAATTAAATGCAATACTTTTTATCTAATGTATTAACTCGTTTCATCTGACTCCATAGAATGAAAGTGTTTTAATGATATCTGTGCATCATTAAGTATACGTTAATGTTTTACTATTCCTTTTAACTCCAATGAAAATAAAGTCAAAGTCTGTTAGAATAATCAAATATAACAATTTATTATGTCAGGTAAATGTATTATAACAATTCCATAATCAATTGAAAAATAATCAATGCAAATCATCAAATGTTCTAGAACAAAGAGGAAAATCTTTTACCCGACATGAAATACATGAATGCTGAGTCTCGGCGACTCCGCATCCACGGGCTGATCTGAGATACAGAAAAAGCCACGATCCCTTGCTGCCTTCCATTAAATAGCCAGACCTCATTTCATATGTAAACCTGTATTCACAGTGGAAATGTAATGGTAGGTAACCATTTGCTTAGTTGTAATTTGCATTCAAACAAAAGGCCAGAAGGTGTTAACTCTGAGACAAACCCTTCTGTGTGAAGGATATTTCTATATTCTTAATAACCATATTACCTTTTGTTTTACTTCTTTTGGAATGAGACACTCGTACCAGACACCCTGAGACCTTTAAAATGATACTAAACACAATCCTTAATGATACTCATTCACATTAAAACCATACATATATTCTTATGTGAGTTTCAGGTGATCTGCAAGAGTGGGGGGAAGCTGTGTGTGTGTGTGTGTGTGTGTGTGTGTGTGAGAGAGTTGTTCACATGTTAATTTGCAAGCAAGGTCCTTTGTCTCAATAGACCATGTGGTCAGATATTTTCTCTTCAACCAGTTTTCCGGTCTTACACTATCCTCATATTTTACTTTATTGCATGTGATCCGTGCATGCATGAAAAGAAAGTGAAGTGTGTGTGTGTGTGTGTGTGTGTAGGATTTGGGGGGACTCCCCTAGTCTAGACTAGACTAGAGTACAGTATATAAATCATGTATAACATTCATTTTCTACAGTACATAATGGTCCCTGTATTGCACCCTCATCATAAGACACAACTTTAGTTCTGCCACATTTGAAAAACATCAAACAGACTTGCACTGAACACATGCTCTGGGTGATATGCTTATCATGTAAGAATGTCATAATGAGGGTGAGTAAATGATGACAACATTCACTTTTGAAAAAAATATATATTCATAGTGACAACTCGACGCTTCTTCTATGATAACAGACTGAAGTGTGTGTCTGTGTGTGTTGTACCTTCTCAATCATATCCGCACACTTGACCTGGTTGTCTTTAAAATCGTCCTCAACATCCAGGGTAAGAACCGGCACTTCCTTCAGATACTCAAAGTCCATACTGCACACACACATACACACAATGAGGGTACATGTATATACGGTGTGTGTGTGTGTGTGTGTGTGTGTGTGTATATATATATATATAAATGTATGCATTTTGTATCATCTCGCTACATTTTACATCCTTAAAAAGTGAATATATAAAATAATTAACTAAATTCTCTCACACACACTAGTTTATTTGATCAAAAATACAGTAAAAACAGTAACATTGTGAAATATTACAATAATTTTTAAAAAAGTTTTGAATATATGTTTAATATTTTGTGATCAAAGCTGTATTTTCAGCATCATTCCTCCAGTCTTCAGTGTCACATGATCCTTCGGAAATCTTTCTAATATGCTGATTTGGTGCTTAATTATTATTGGTGCTCAATTATTAATGGTTCTTATTATTAATGTTAAAAACAGTTTGAGGTTTAATATTTTGTGGAATTTTTGATGCATAGAAAGTTCAACAAGATATTTCAATCTTACCCCAAACTTTTGAATGATGACTGGTGAACTATGGTTTCCACAAAAATATTGCTCAACACAACTGTGGTCAACATTGATAATAATAATAAATGTTTCTTGAGAATCAAATCATCATATTAGAATGATTTCTGAAGGATCATGTGACACTGAAGACTGGAGGAATGATGCTGTAAATTCAGCTTTGATCGGAGGAATAAATGACGTGTTAAAATATAAGGTGCATCCTGAAGAGGGCTTTCTAGGGGAAATGCGTTGATCAAACTCTTTACTGTTTTAATGAATTAGCCCAGGTTTTTTAGTTTAACCACATGAGTCCCTTGGAATATTTTGTATATTAATACCCCTGTAGCATATCCAGTTAGCTTGTTTTGGAAGAATACATGTTAAAATGTATTCAAATAGAAAACGGTTATTTTAAACAATAATAATAATTCAACATTTTGATTTTACTGTATTTTTGATCAAATAAATACAGCCTTGGTGAGCAGAAGACTTTTCAATAACATTAAAAAAATCAATTATTCCAAGTTTTTGACCTGTGGTAAGTGTGTGTGTGTCACTAATGGCTCGTGTTTGATACCTCATAGTCCTGTGCTGTAACCAGCACTCATGTTTATAGTGCAGTTTCTCCAGATATTCCAGTGGAATTCCCTGTTCCTCATCTCTTCCTCTCAAATGCAATCGCTCCAAACACCTCTGAAACACACAAATCACATGTTCTGTCTTTTTCCCCCCCACAGTAAAGCACTCACATTACACACTTTCATCACCCCATCTGGGTGAGTGTTCATTACCTCTGGTTTTGCCCGTAGGTAAATGATGCCGTCCAGCTCAATGTGTTTCCCAAACTGCTTATGCAGCCAGCTGTGCCAGTCCTGATAGATCGCCCACTCGGTGTCATTCACACACTCACTCTCAAAGAGGTTAGAGGCAAAGATGTACCTGCAACACACCAATCATAGTGATTAAAACAAAAAGCCGATTAGTTGATACTTGTATTTGTTTGACTTTGTGACATAATAATGGTCGTATCACAATCACAGACTCCGAGAAAGAGTCTGGTTTGACCCACGGATGTTAATGCCAGGTGTGAGCGGCCTTACCTGTCGCTGTAGACCGATCTCTCGAAGAACTGCACAGGATTCTCCGCCTCTCGGAGTTTCCCATTAGTGGATTTGATCTGCGCGCGGATGCGGCTCATGCAGGCGTAGCTCTGGAAGGTGTACGCCCAGCGCTCGGGCTTCTCGTACATCATCTGCAGCACGTTTCCTCCACTCTTCTGAGAGGCGGTCAATTCCTGAAACAAACACATATACGTTATATCAGTGCACATTTGTTGCTATGCATCTAATATTGGCCTTCAAATTCTGAACTGAGATAGATCAAATTATAATTTAAAAGTTCGGTTATAATTGCTGATCAATGTTATGTCAGTGTTGTACACTGATCAATGTATATCTCAGGCATAACATTGATCAGTAATTATAACTAAACTGATAACTTATGATTATTTACACTACAGGTACAATTTTTGAAATAATTAAGATTTTTTTTTATTAATGTTTTTGAAAGAAGTCTTGCTTAAAGGTGTATTTACAGTATACAGTGAAAACTGTAATATTGTGAAATATTATTACAATTTAAAATTATATTTTAAAATGCAATTTATTCGTTTGATGCAAAGCTGAATTTTCAGCATCATTACTCCAGACTTCAATGTCATATTCCTTGTAATTTTTAATGTCATAACATAAAAATTATTTTAAAAATCTTAATTATTTCAAGATACTCAGACACACATTCAATTTGATTGAAAACTCGCATGACAACAACACATAATAAAATAATAAAAAATATATTACACCCAGCACAAAACACTAGTCCAAAACCAAAATCAGAACACTTTTTTTTAACCAAAACCAAAATAAAATACGTCCTGGAATGTAACATTATATTATAGGGTTAATGGATTTTTTCAAGTGATCTTTTATAGTGTGAATAATTTGTCACATAAAGTAGGGGACAGTGGCATTTGCAGACAAACCTGCTAAAATAGGTTTAAGTGACACTTCAGTATAGGGTCAAATGCCATTAATGTCCACTGTCAGTCATAGAAACAGCCCTTAATATAAAGACCAGCCTCTCGACACCTTTGAAAGAGAGAGAGCGAAAGAGACAAGGACCCTCCTCCAACTCTCCTACAGAAAACATGAACTCAATTAAGATGTAACTGACTTAACACTATATTTCTCAGTAGTAGTAAGTGTGTGAAGAAGGCAGCTGTTCTGCTTGAGTGCTCAGCTGTTGAGGACCAAACCATCTGCCAGTGTTTGCCAGAGCCGTTTCCTTCGCAGCGAGGGATTACAGGCCCATGTGTCATACACTTCATGTCATAAACATGTAACGGACAGTGACCACACGAAATATTTGGACACTTAAAAGACACAATTTTTGTCTGAGTGGCATAACATTAGACAATAAAACATCAAACCAAGTGCCATCTACAATCAAACTGACCCAGTTTGCTCTTTGTCTAAAATAAATCCTTGTTTTGACATTTTGTTCTCTAATGCAAAGACATTCATTCATATTTTCAGGGTGGATTAATTGTCTAAATGTTGGTTACTCACTATGGCAGTTATTTCTCAATGGCAATCTATTATTTGTTAGTTATAATTATATTACCATATACAATCATGTAAACACAATTTTATTCTTTAAGTTATTTCTGACTGTACCTCATGCTCGTTGTGATGAGTTTGTACATTGCACCACCTAGCGATGGGTTCCGGTACTACTTCCCATTCTCTATCATGCTTCTCCAGCAGGCGAACAAAAGTGGATTTACCCGCCGCTAGAACAGGACAATAACAGATTAAAAATCATATTTGAAGAATACGACTGGAATTAACGACAGAAACGTCGTATACAACCGTAAAAACAACAACTCAGAACCTGCGCCTTTAGGCGGAAATTAGATGTTTAACGAATATCATTCACAATCACAACCCAACTTTCGCTACACGATTCTTAGATTTTAACAGCAAATTTTGTTTTAATTTTTAAGAGAGGCAAAGTCGAAATATGCACAAACAAATAATTAACGTTACTAGAAAACTCAGGCATTCGTAGCCGGAAGTGTTTGCCAACGTCAATGTCGTTTTGAAAGTGTATAAATATTTAAACAAAATGTATTTTTCTTCACAAGTCAGACCACTAATTCCATAAGCCACAATCTATGAAAGCTCATGTAAAGTTATAAAAACTGAATTTGTAGCATTCAATAGTTATGTCCAGTCAAGCAATTAAATATGATTAACAGTTACAGTACGTAAGTTACAAATACAATGAATGACTTAACTTACCAATGTTGCCTTCAATTGAGATGCGTTTCAATCTTTTCTCCAGACTGTCATCCAGAGGACTGGGACAGACTCTTTTGGCTGTTAGAGACATTTTATGTTCTATCTAGCTATGCAGAAATGTGCATTAACACTCGGTACAGTTACAGTCAGTCAGTTACCCGGAAAACAGGTCAGGCGGGACATTAAATTCTGGCGCTCAACGGCAGGAGCCTCCCACCGGAAACAGCTGCGTTCAAACCACATGTGCTTGACATAACACTTGTTTTTGTTTTTTTTAAACGACAATCATTATTACATTAAAAACACGAATTTTCACCTGAGAACGAATGACTGTATATAAAAAAAGTAAATAATAAAAACAATACTACCTGAACAACACTGTTGATATACTTTTTTTTTTTAAATTCTATATAAAAATATAAAATCACAAAAATAAATACAACGTGTTTAGAGAAGGGTTTTATTTGCTCTAGTATGTACAGCAAAAATATCATAACATCAGTTAGTGATATCGTTTTATTAATGTAAACTACAACAATATCAGGAAATCGTATTAAAGGGATAGTTCACCCAAAAATGAAAATTTTGTCATTATTCACTCACCGTCGTGTTGTTCCAAACATGAATGAGTTTGTTTCTACTGCCGGACACAAAAATATATTTTGAAGAATGTTGACTTCCATTGTATTTCCTCCCCCACTATGGAAGTCAACATTCTTCAAAATATATTTTTGTGTTCAATGGGGTCCATAAACTGTCTGGTAACCAACATTCTTCAAAATATCAGCTTTTGTGTTGAACAAAAAAAAAAAATAATAATAATAATAAAGGTTTAGAACAACTTGAGGGCGAGTAAATTATGACAATTTTCATTTTTGGGTGAACCATCACTTTAATGTCTGAGGCAGCTCGCATATTTACATATCTCATCTACCCTAACTATTTTACAATTCAGGGAAAATATATTCTCATTTCAGTGACAAAAATCTCTCTATAAATACTTCAAATATGTCCAATATTAATCAGCAGCTGGCACTTTTACACTACGGCATAGACCGTTCAAACCGTTAAGAATTAAAATGATTACATTCGTGAAACAATATGAATTCTTCAACTTCAAAAATGTCCAAAGGAACTCATTTTAAACTAGCAAAAGGATTTCTAACACACAATTATAAAAATGGTAGTAGAAGAACAGAGATGAAAAAAGGGTTAAAATGAAAGTAGAGAAGAAAATTCCAGTCACACACTACATTTCTCAATATCAAACCCTAACAACTCATACGACCAAACCATAAAGCGAAATACACTCAACACACTGAATATTTCAGAACTGCATGTACAAGTGTATTTCAAAGGGGTGTCATGCAAAGGAAACGCATCAAAGTTTGGCAACCAAGTTGTATGGAAAACTTAAACTTCAATGGTTGTTGCTTGTGCAAAACAAATGTCTTATCAGACACGAAGAGGCGTTATCATACATTTCTTGTTTCTCTGACACACGGCATGACTTAAGATCCCATCCAACAAAGTAGAAACTCTAGCATGCACAATCCATATTTCAGTACTCAAAACACAGCTAAAATAAACCTTCATAGAGACCGATATTAAATCCACAGATCAGAAAGACATCATGAACGAACAAGCTCCATAAATCTCTGATATGAACAATTTTGTCCTATAATATGAATAAGGACAAATAACAAGAGCTTTATTGCATAGGAAAATATCCATTTAACTCTATCTTTCTGTTGTCAGCATTACAGCATTGAAGATTCAAACACCCCTTAAACATTCACACTAGCCGAAGTGAGCGAATCACCCATTCGCTGCTTTAACATGGCACAGGCACCACGCTAACACGTACGAAGTTCAATTCTCATGGGTTAAAATCCCTCCCGTTCAGTAACCAAAATGTGAAGGACTTCAAAATCATATATAGCCATTTCACCCAGGCATCATGTTGTCATCAATGGCCACACATCAGGGAAACAGGTTTGATTCATGTACAAATATTAGTGTTGTGCTGATCCTGTACTTTCACTACGCTTGGCCTAGCAGTGCTGTGCGGTTAAAATCATCTGTACAAAGCAAAAGAGACACAGGAGAATCAGAAGAGAGAAGGAGGATAATTTTTTCTTCATTCTTAACTTCTTTTCTCAGTTTATCTGTCTTTTGTTGTGAGTTTCTCAATGAGCTCTTGAAGAGGCGCCAGCTCCTTACGGTCGATCAAGTTAAACTCCTAAAAACAGACAAAATACACACCGTTTATTTCAAATTCAGGAACATCAAAACTACAATGAAGATCTTTGTAATAATTTTCTCTTCTGCTCACCAAAGCTGGATTTATTTGATCAAAAATACAGTAAAAACAGTAATATTGTGATGTTTTCTATGCGAATATATTTTAAAATGTAATTTATTCCTGTGATCAAAGCTGAATTTTCCGCATCATTCCTCCAGTCTTCAGTGTCACATGATCCTTCAGAAATCATTCTAATATGATGATTTGATGCTCAAGAAACATTTCTCATTATTATTATCAATGTTGAAAACAGTTGTGCTGCTTCATGTGTTTGTGGAAACCATGATACATTCGTTGATGAATTGAAAGTTTAAAAAAACAGCATTTATTTGAAATAGAAATCTTTAGTAACATTCATTTACGGTCACTTTTGATAAATTTGATGCATCCTTGCTGAATTAAAGTATTAATGTCTTTCACAAAACAAATACAAACTCAAAAACTAAGCAACTTTTACATTTATCACTTGAGTAAACTATCATTTTACTGGCAAATGTCATTTACATTTAAATCTGAGAGGATTTAATCTGAGCAGCTCTCGCTACAGTTAGATAAGCAATGCAACAGCTAAAACGTACACATTTCTGACCATCATAAAACTGTTTTTAAAAAAATAGATGAGCTGTATTTAGAGGTGCTTAGTGTTCAAAGCTGTTGTAAAACAGACCATATACACACACAGAGGTAACTCCATATAATTTGAAAACTATATTAATGCTTAAAATGTACAACGCCTACAATCAGACTATAGCAATGTTTACATCCACCTATTTTTATGCACATTTTGGGATATATCGCATCAAAAAAACGATAGACGGAAAATGCGCATAAATTCTAAAATGCGCATAATGGGTCTCCTTCATGAAACACGAGCAGAACGAATTTTTGTGTAAATCGTGTGTAAAGTGGTTCTGGCGTAAATTTTCGGATTCATTAAAATGTTCGTATTTTCCAAATGTTAGTTGGTACACAAGAAATCTACACCTGCTCCCAGCCACGCGTAAATAGTGCGCTTAACACCCGAACGTTTTGCTCATTAATAAGGCTGCATTTTAATTCACCTTAATCGGGTACATATTTGCACAGCATTTTGAAAAAAATATTATATACAGTAATTACATACGGTTTTTCTTATTATGAGAGCCAGTAATAGCATCTGCGATGGTGGTCCTTGTTTGAATACTATTTTTCCGAAGTGAACTAATTCGTTTTTTTGCTCTCAAGCTTAATGTCGAACCATTTTCTTCTCACTTCTGGGAATGTTCGATTAACAGATGAAACTCCATTAACTGCATCTGTAATATGCTGCCAAGCTTCCTTTTTTTTTAGGACCCGATACGCCACTATGTACGCTTGAAAATAAAATGTGGCGTTTTGAATGAACTTCTGATAATAAAACTTAAATTTCTGCATCTGAGAATTTTTTTTTTTCATTCGCATTCATGTCATAATATGATGCCCATATATAGTTGTCAGTCAGATTTAATGGGCGGGATTTATGGTAATTGAGAATGAACGTGCACGCGCATCCCATTTACGACTGATTGGAATTCATTAACACACACACACATTTCACTATCACATCTGACGTTTACGAAGTATTTGTAAATCAGGAGAAGAGTTTTCGGGAAGGTCTCTTTACGCGCAAATCACTCTCATATTTACTCGTATATTTACGAATGTTTCATGAATGAGACCCAATGCTCGTTTCAGTCAGATAATTGTTTTATCCGATAGGAAAACATGCGCATAAACTACGATGGAAACACATATACCGAGTAAATTCCTCTATGCGCATCAAAAAAGAAATGGGACGTGATAACTGGACTAACCAGCGGGACAATCTTTTGGCACCGCATCTGAAGTGCTGTTTTGGTTGTTCTGAAAGGCCTGAGCAAGGCCTGTCATCAAAGTGGTTCGGTATAATTACTTTCCAGAACTCTTTTACATGACGGTGTTCCCAAACATTATATTATTATATACAGTACAGCTTCTCCTACTTTTCTTAGTGATATTTAGTTTATCAGAAAGTGATGATTTTGTAAATTTTGAGTCACTGGACAGAAACGGTGCTTTATTTGCAAATGTTTTATGCAATCTTGCAACAAGTTAAATTCGCAACTTTGGACGGAAACATAGATTTTGATTGGTTAATTTGGATTTTTAACTGATTTCTTTTGTCATACTGCAGTTCCTGCCATATAAAAAAAAGCTGCAAGTCACTTTAGGCCGTGATTTTGACTCTGAACAGCCTCTTTCATCATTTTAGCATGTTGATAATAAGTATAAAACAGTGACAGCACCTGTACAAAGAAGATGAAGTGTTTGAAAGACGTGTTGAGGTGAGCTTCCTCCTGAAGCTGCATGACCGCGTCAAAGTGCTGATGATAAATATGGGCATAAACTCTGAACAAGCGCTTCAGAATAGTCTTGGCCACAGACATGAAGTTCTTGGGGAAGGGAACACCTGGAAATGGATATAGCTCACATTAACTTTGTGCAAAACAATGTTGAAATACATACTGATGCATAAGTTTAAATACGTAAGTAAATAAATAATTCCACCACATTTAAATGGCTAAGAGCAGCACTGCACTGCTAACATGTGCAGTGTGAACTGTGAATGTCTACAGGGTACCTATTTTAGAAGGAAACAGGGTCTCGTCATCCAGCTGGTCTTGAACCCACGTCATCAGATAGTCAATGTACTTGGGAGCAGAGCACTTAATAGGCTTCTTAATGTTGGTCCCGTCTGCCCAATGATACTCGTATCTAAAGAAAGAGAGATGGGTGAAGCAGCAGAGACGGACCCAGTCATTCCTCACTGTCCAAACACACTCACTTCGGTCCAGCGGACATGACGGGGCAGCTGTCCTCCGAGCAGAAATCTGTGATGGTGCCGTACAGCATGTTAATCTGGTTAAAAAAATCCACCGCTGCGGAAACAACCAAACAAAAACATGCAGCTTCAATTTTTTTCCTTAATTTATCTGTAATGCATCATCAGAATGGTTGGAATAAAATATGGAAATAAATGTGGTGTTATTTCCATCAAGAGGTGCATCAGTGTTTGCTCAAGATCTTGTATTGACAATGCAAGAGTCCAGCACTCTGTAAAGTCTCCTCCAGCACATCCCAAACACTTTCAATGAATTTAAGATCTGAACTCAGAGGAGCCGATTCATGAGTGAAAATGATTCTTCATGCTCCTCCCAACCATTCTTACACAGTCTGAGCCTGATGAATCTAGACATTGTCATCCTGGAATATGGTCATGATGTGTCTTCCTACATGGTTGTTTAAGAAATGAAAAGCTACACACTCCATCAATCAGGGTTAGAAGAACTGTTGCCAAACATATAACATAATAATCACTGCAATAATGATCCAATCATAGACTCTTAAGCATTTGCCTATTTAAATCCAAGCAGCGACTTTTTTTGTTTTTGCCATGCAGTGTATAATAATGCTAAGTCTAAAATCAGACTTATAAATTATCTTACTTGGTTGAAAATGTATATTTATTATAAATTGGTACAGACACAAACTAAATACATTGTGAATGTTGTAAAAAAATAAAATAAACAACTTTTCCCTCAAATTCTTACACCGATCATACAAATTTTTCGGAAATTTTTTGCAGAACTTCTCAGCATACAACATATTTTTAGAGGATGTTTTTCAACTTTGAATGCATCACAGGTTCTGGACACAATGCAACTATCTGACGTCTGAAACAAAGTGACAATGACACAAATTGCAAAAGAATGCAAAACAGCAGCATTTTTAGCAGTAGTCTCAGAAACCGGGCTCGTACTGTATGTGTGTGTGCGTGTAATACATGTTGGGGG
This sequence comes from Rhinichthys osculus, assembly GCA_029959095.1. Taxonomy (NCBI): domain Eukaryota; kingdom Metazoa; phylum Chordata; class Actinopteri; order Cypriniformes; family Leuciscidae; genus Rhinichthys; species Rhinichthys osculus. The sequence goes on from JARWKJ010000014.1 coordinate 34,389,053, forward strand.
AGGTGTGTTAGTAATTCAGCAATGTACACAGCGTCTCCTGAGACTGACTGGGAGATCAGTCAAGACAGGATGGGTCAGGCATGGTGTCATCAATAGGTCAAGGGTCAAAGCTTTTAATAAGGAAATGAGAAAAGCAAACGAACACAGAGAGAGTAACATCTGCAGTAACAAAACCTGTGATCTGGAAATAAAACACACTAGAAACGATTCAATTTGTGGATGTGTATGAGGGCATAATTAATAAATATGACATCACTCTTGACTCTTACTGTTGACAGCCACCCATTCATTCAGATCTTCTCCGTCAGGAAGCATGACGGCCATCCGCAGGTTCCCACTTCCCAGCGTGGCTTCAGCGTGTTTGAGCAGCTCATACTGATGAGAACCTTCTGGAATATTCTTCTTCGGCTTAAACGTCTTAGACGAACGATTCCCGCTGGAAGAGATGAAAAAAAAGGCAATTAATGAATGTCGAAATAGGCTATACGACAAACCACATAATCAAGATTGCAGAAGCACGTGTGTGTGTGTTATAATGTCACGTTTTTTTTTTTTTTTACATATTTCTCTTCTTAAGACACAGACATGCAGTTTATCTGGTTCCAATCAAAGGAATACACGTCAATCAGCATTTTTTATCATTCAAATCTCAAAACAATACAATGGCGATGACATCACATGTCTGTGTTTGTTCCTAACTTCTCTTAAATCACATGCTTCCGATGAACCATCACAAGAGCTTCGGAAAATTTTCCAAATGAAATCATTCTCAGCTGTTTTGAGGAAGCTGGTTTTCTTATGATGAACTTCTCTAATGACTCCAGACAACCTTATCAGTAAATTCAATCTCAGATGCATCATAACAAACAAGATCCTGCCAGGACTCAGATTGAGATGTACTGCATTTGAGATTTCATCACTCTCTTACTGAAGATGTAGCCTAAACATGTTCTTTAAAGTAATTAAAGAGAAAGCGAATACACCCCCCTTCCCTCCCAAAAGGATATGATTAGAATGAATGTTGAATTTTATTAAACACCATTTCTGGTGGATAAAAACACATTAACTTCTTGTTTACACTCTTAAGGAGATTCATATGACAGTTGCAACATCATGCACAGCCTGATAACAATTAAAACTGCATTGTATTTCAAGCTATTTCATCAAAAGCTCTGCCTTCTCAGCATACAACATATTTTCAGAGGATGTTTTCCAACTTTGAATGCATCACAGACTCTGGACACAATGCAACTCTCTGACCTCTGAAACAAAGTGACAAGACACACAACGTGCTTTCTGAACAGCACAGTGTGAAACAAACATGCATTACATAAGATCTGCCCCCCTTCAGCCCAGCACAGAGAGGCAAGAAACCGGTGCCAATGTGCCGGAATTGGGTTAATCTCGATGCTGGGGCATTCGCGTGGAAAAATAACACATTTTAGCACAACTGTCAGGATGAAACACTGACACAATAAACGATCTACACGCGCAGAACTGAAGTCAGTTCGGTCCAATAAAACTCAAACAGCTCTTTAGCAAGACGAGCTAAAGGAGTAGATTGGTATTCATCTATAAATAATCATCTCAAACATAGAGTCAAACTCACAATAAGAAGCTCATCTTGTCCTGTCTGCCCGGTTCGAGGTTCTGGTTCGTGTAGTGCAGAGACACCTGGCAACAAACTTGCCACAGCCGCTGTTGATGGTCTCGTCTGATTTGTAGATTCACAAGTCACGTCACATTGGAGAATAAACAGGGTGGATGCCGACATGTGTTTTGGAGATCTGTGTCAACGCCAACCACAACATATCGCGATGGTTCGCGACGCTGACGTCAGCCTTTTTTTCCGATTGTGAGTTTATTTTTTATTTTAACATATTTATTTGATGTTCTTGTTTATATAATGTTTTTGTTTCAAAGATAGATTATTTAAACTGGCAGACTAGTTAGTCGTTAGATAGATACATCGACTATTCAATCCAGACAATCCCTTACATTTTCAATAAAGCAAATAACAACACATTTCTAGTGTATAAGGGTATATTAGATATATTAGAGATATATGCTGGTTTTATCTATATATAGTATATCGCTATATATATATGAATTGTGTTTTTGGCGTGTCTTTAACACTTTTTGTTGTGGCTTGATCTCATGTAGGCCTAGTCTATTATTATCATTATCATTAAATATTTAGAAGTGTTTTCCGTCACATTCACAACTTCAATATCGTTTTTAGTCTAATAATATTATACAATAATGATAATAATATAGCTGCAAGAACCAATTAACAGGGTTCAAATGGTTTAAGACCCTGACATCTATGCTGCCGGCCGGGGTCTAGGCTGACCCGAGATGTATGGCTGACACCAGAACACATCCACAATGGAGAAACAGACATAGTTACACAACTAAAAAGGTTAAACTATAACATTTAATACACACTAAACATGCTTACACACAGAGATTTTGTTGTAAATAGATATTTGAAATAAATGACAGGTAACAAAATGCTTACTGCAAGTTTCCTCTCTTTATAACACCATTTTCAGGTTTCATTGTAATCATAAGGTGGCATAATTGCAAAAACCGATTCCTGGGTACTTGAAATGGTAAACTTGAACAAATTCACAATTTTCACACACACACAAACACTTTTTCGTTGTATATAAAGATATTTGAAATAAATGATAGGTAAGATAGGTAAATGCTTAGTTCTCCCCTTTATAACATCATTTTCAGGTACTGTTGTCATAATATGTGATATAATTGCAAAAACTGATACCTAATCTGAAATACAAATGAAGAGGTAAACTTTGACAAAATGTGATTTGTAATGATGTCTTAATATGAATCCAAAAAAGCAAAACCTATTAGAGAGCAGAATGAGCCAATGAGTGGTCCTCCGTGTAATTATAATGTTATAATGGCAATTTCCCGGGAATTTACCACAGGAATAAAGTATTTTTCCCCTTTTGTAACTGTTATAGAGGCAACTAGGGAATCACGGTTCTAGAAACAATAAAAAAAAAAAAGTTTTGTTAAACTTTTGATCCGTCATTTATTTAAAAATATAAATGTTTCCAATAAAGTCAAAACAACAACATAAAATATGGCACCTGCTCAGATTACATCTTTTTTAGATTTTCACGTGTACACTGGTGCCGTGAACCACGTTCACAGCCGAAGCACAACCAAAACAATGTTCTTCCGCAAGACGCATACAGTATTATTTAGATGGCCTAAACTTACATAGTGTAGCTTTAAAGAGCAGCATATAAAAGGCTACTCTTTTACTGCAAACGACATCCATATATACATTTTTAATGACCTACTCAAACTACTGTTTTTCCAGTTGTTTACCAGATTGGTCCTATAATATGCGAGTAAAATCAGTTTTATATTTCATTCATACATGAAAACATAAAATACTTCATTAATCAGTCTTAATTGCAGTACAGAGAGACTCTGTGTCAAAAAAAAAACCCCTGAATACGTTAGCAGACTTGTTTGTCTACTGTTGAGACTTAATTTAATATAGGATCAATTTTCTTAAGATTATTAAAAGTCAACATCGATAACTTAAAATATATAAGGCTTACATATTAATATGAATCATTCTCGCAATCTAGGTATAACAATAATAATAAAAGAAACCTAGAAGGTGATTTTAAAATCATTTTGTCAAGATTTTTTAGAGTGGTCTGGCAACTGTGGATATAATTGATATTCCTGATATGGAGGTGGATCTGATGAGTCATACTGATGAGAAACTGAAGGACCAAATTGACCAGGAGGTCCGACGTAACTAGGAGGAGCAAACTGATCCGGTGGTCCAGGGAAACCAGGAGCAGGAAACGGACTCAGAGGAGGTCTGTAGTAGCCAGAGGCACCAAACTGACCAGGTGGGGCAGATGGAGGCATATGGAGTGGGCTGGGGTTCATGTTGCCTCCTGGTGGTTGATTCCAGATCCCAAAATCACTGTTTGTAGCACTTTTTGCACCTGGTACAGACTGAAGAGGAAGAACCACAACTGGGAATTTGATCTCCGGGTCTGAGGCATACGGCACGTCCAGGTAGACCTAGACACAAAGCACACATATTAAAACAAGAAAGTTATTCATATCTGTGTAGAACACACAGTGATGCCAATCTAATGTATTTGTTCACTTTATTGTAATGATTGACTCTGTGTCTTTGCTTTAGATGCTGAAACTCACCCGGAGTCTGTACTCAACATTAATGACCTTACAGTTTAGGATAGAGATGGTAAGGCTGGGAGGAATGGACAGCACTTTTGTGACCGTGTTCTTTGAGTTCGGCTCAATGGTTTCTCCTTCCTCTTTAAAAAGGTCATGTGTGTGAAGTTTTCTCCTTCCTTTGGCGAAAAAAGTGTGTTTTTCATAAAGACAGTATTTTAGCTTGATTGCACGGGATAAGTTGTTCTGAACTTCAGCCAAAACTTTCAAGCCCTCTCCTGTAAGTGAAACACAATTAGGTCAATTGAAATTACTTGATAAAATATCACAAGAAACTATAACTGTCTATTTTAATTCCTAATGTCTCTTAATTCAGAATCATGTTACATATAAAAATACACAATTAAAAATGTATAAAGAAAACAGTATGATAATATTATGATTGTGTGCAGACCTTGACATTAACACCCACCAGATCGATTTTTAGCTACATATCAATACCGAAATATCTGAAATGCTTCCAATGCTCATTTTTCCGCGGTATAGATACACGATACCAGCTGCGCTTTCTCTCTCTCTCATCTCTCCGACAGCGAGTGACACACAAACCCTCCTCCCCTCACTCATTGGTTTCATTTACTCCTCATGAATATTGTTGGTGTTACAACAAGGCTTCAATTTCGGCGTGGGATTGTGTGTATTGCGCATCATTTTACTAATTCCCGCAGATTTTGTGCTCACACCCAAAGTGTGGCACATAAAGCCGCCTCTCAGTATTGAATTGAGTTATTTTTCGCTGCTTATTGCAGTAAAAACAATCAAATACACACAATATGATGGCAAAACACCAGTCTTGGTAAGTATTCACGTAAACACAGTCTGTTATGTTTTAAGTGAACGTAAACAGTTGATATAGAAAACGCATGTGTAACAGTAAAATGGATCCTTGCGTCAGGTCTTAAAGTGACAGCAGCCTAATATTCCTGCTGCCAAATTATCAGATAATAATAAAAATATCTATATAGCAGTTTTTCCCTTTGGTATCGATGTCAAAATTGTGGTCAGTGAAAACGCTGAGTGGCTAGTAACTTCGGAAAACCACTAACCACATTGGTTGGTAAGCAAAAAAGTTAATGTCAAGCCCTGATTGTATGTATACATTTTGTTTAAGCCCTGTAAATTATGTCAATGAAGCCCTGCATTTGGGGAAACAAAACGAAACAAAAACAAGTAGAACCAGTTTCTACAAGTGATGCGTGGGTTCAGATGGACTCATGGTTGAAATGTGATATGAAATGTGTAACTTCCTTATCAATGAACACAATAGCTGATCTGATTTATCTTACATATGATCTGATCTTACATATGAGTGCTTACAGAGAGTAAATAAGAAAATCATAGAAAATGTCCATCCACCACTCGTCTACTCCACCAGCTGTTTGATATTTGCAATTTTATATACATTTCATCTCCTTACAAAGATACTTGTGTCTACAATAATCAAACTTTGAGTTAATTGACAAATAGAAAACGTGAACACTGCTGAGATATTATAATAAGAACTATAATTTTACCGAGGTAGTATCCCATTTTCTCAGTGCTTATGTCCATGGAGACATTCCCAGAGGGGAAGAGTTTCATTTTTTTCTCTTTGCTTCCATACTGAGGCACCTAAACAAGACAAGACGGGTAAAACAGAGATGACTGAACCCCAAAATATATTAGAGGAATGTATAGTATAGATTAGAAAGACCGTACATGGGATTTTAGACATTATCTCACCATTAGTTCAGGACTGGACACAACCTGACTGGAGACATAGTGAAACTCTGCTTTGGCTTTGCTAGAAACACGCATTGATCTGGATAATTTTGTCTCCAAAGTGTAGGCAATTGTTCCAATTGCACTTTTGAAGGTTGGTGGGAAGTGCCTATAAGAAAATGATGCCATAAATATAGAAATTCAACGGTGATTCGCACTCAGAATTCAGCGTTTGTCTGTTGTTTTATTTTACACAAGCGGAAAAGCGTGTGTAAATACAGAGTAATTGTCCAGCAGAAAGTAAAGTCTCATTAAAAGGTTGAAAATCTTGAGAAAGCAAATATTGGCAAAAGTAAAATGTTCTATTTTATTAAAAGTACACTATGTAACTTTTGGGCCTCTGGCGGATAAAAAACAAAACTTCTTCAATTTTGTGGAAGAACATTGTTTTGGTTGTGCTTTGGCGCTGTGTGACTGTAGATGAATATGGTTATTCTACTGCTCATAAAACATTCACTACTAGGCTTAATAGCTTGAGAACCTTCCCATCTAAACTGGTTATATCTAATTAGCTGAAGATGTTACAGTAGCTAAACCCATTATTAGACAATTCCAGCACAGCGCTACAAAAACCATAATGAAATGAGCCTTAACAATAGATAATGCTTTACAATGAACTCTGTTAGAAAGCTACATTTTGCAATTTATCTGTTTAACAAAATATCTTACTGACCTGCTGAGTAATAAAAACACCATCTCAACATCGCTTTTACAACATTTCATATCCCTCAGTTCTCGCTGTAATGTTCATTCCATTTTCAATGATCACACATTGTTGTGATGAACAGCTAGCTTGTGCGAGTCATTTATTTTTCTACCACGTTCCAGTGACAACATAAAAGTAACAGTTCCTCTCTCTGAGTTAACACACTAAAATACCAGCGCCGCCTTGTGGCTACATTGATATATATTACATGTTGCTGAATATCATTACATCCCCTCTCCTTTGAGGCTTAAACAGTAATCAACTTTTCTTAAAGGGGTCATATAATGGTACATGCACTTTTACAAGTTGATTGTACTGAAATGTGTGTTGGCAGTGTCTGTACACAACCATCATATAATGATAAAAATCCATCCAGTGGTTTTGTTTTAATCTCCTTATATGTTTTCCCCTGTCTTAAATTGAGCCGTTCGTTTTTGTGACGTAAATAAAACGGACGCCCCTCCCACGATTGTTGATTGACAGCCGCGACAGCCGCGTTTCAACACAGACCCGCCCTCGCTAGCTGTCAATCATAATCCGCGCGGACCGGCGCGGTCATTGTTGATATGCTGGAGCACTGTCTATGAGCAGAATGGCGTCTAAGCGATTGTGGTGTTCTGTTCTCGGGTGTAATAACGAACACAGTCATTTTAATGTTCCTAAATCTGAACCGCTGAAGACGCAGTGGCTGAGTTTGTTTTCGAAGGGAATATTCCCCACGAGCAACGTCAATGCTCATGTTTGCGCGAATCATTTCACACACCAGACTGCTTATAAACGAGGATCAGTATAAAGCTGGTTTTGCTAAGAAGCTGCTCCTGAAGAAAGGATCGGTAGCAGATATTCGTGTTCCTGCTGAACCTCCAAAAGAACTGAAGTGAGTGTAACGTTTTATTAAACTTTATATTACTATTTATTAATCCTTGTAAATCGCTAGCTGCACGCTTCACAATGAATGCGTCTAAGGTTTACACTCAGGGTACATTACGGCATGTTTTCTATGTATGACGTTCTCAATATAATGCATAATCCCATGTTTATACCGAACAACGCGTTATGGTTATTGTGTTATTGTGTTACAAACGGTGTACGCCAGAGCCGGCTCTGGTGACGCATAGAACAGAGAGGCGGAGTCAGCAAAGCTCATGATCATTTAAAGTCATATACACTGAAACGTCGTGCTGAAAACAGAGCTGTTTTTGACCAGGTAAAATAAGTGTTTTCTTGCAATACTAATGAGAATTTGTAATTAAAGTATATTACAAACTTTTAATTTAGACCCTAAAGAATAATATTAGCTTGTACAAAAATGGCATTATATGACCCCTTTAAGAAATAACAAAGTTGACATCAGTAACACAACTTAGTTTTCTATCAAACATATGAATGCATTTGCATTAGTGTCAATAACAACATGAACATTCTATTTAAGTATTTATTCTTTTTAAAGATTTAGTCTCTCAGGCTTTTTTACTACACGTGTGGATCTCCTCAACACAGGTGAGTTTGGTGTGTTTGCCTCTGAATGATGATGAGTGTCATTTGAGTCTTCTGGTGGTAAGTATGAAGACTCAAATGTGTCATTGGTGTGCTCCTGGAATGCCTCTTGTGTTTTGAGCAGGGAACGGCGGTTCCTCCTGAGTATCTGTCCTTCCTCAGTCCTGACAGTGTAAGACCGTGGTCCTACTTCCTGAAGAACAGTGGCTTTTTTGTTCCAAGCATTTTGATCCTCAATCTGACAACATCATCCTTTGATAGTGGCTTGAGACTTCTGGTTGACTTCTCATAATGTGATTTCTGTTTCTGCTTTAACAGCTGAAGTCTTTGTCTCAGTTGTTTGTTCTGTTTTCCTTGAGCAGACAGCTTATCTCCTAGGAATGTTATTTCCTGGACGCCAAACTGATACTTGGCTTTGTTGAGTTTCAGTCCATTCTTCTGGACACTCTGCAGCAATTTGGTCAGTCTCTCATTGTGTTCCTGCAGAGTAGAGCCCCAGGAGATAATGTTATCCACATAGACCCGGACTCCTTCTAGAACTTCTATTATGTGTTCCATTGCTCTGTGAAAGATTTCAGATGCAGATATGATACCAAAGGGCATCCTGTGGAAACAGTATCTTCCAAAAGGTGTGTTGAAAGTACAGTATTTTGTGCTCTCTTCTTCTAGCTTGAGCTGCCAAAAACCTTGAGACGCATCCAGCTTTGTGAAATACTTTGCACCTGACATTTCACTTGTAATTTCCTCTCGCTTGGGGATCTGGTAGTGTTCACGCTTTATGTTTTCATTCAAATCCTTTGGATCCATGCATACTCGTAGATCATTGTTCTTCTTCTTAACACACACCATTGAGTTGACCCAATCTGTAGGCTCTTCAACCTTTCTGATTACTCCTAGCGTGGTCATCCTGTCCAGCTCTTTTTTTAGATGACCACGCAGGGGTGCAGGAACTCTCCGTGGAGCATGTACCAAAGGCTGAGCGTCAACCTTAAGCTGGATCTTGTATGTAAACGGCAAGACACCAAATCCTTTGAAGATGTCTGGGAAGCTTTGTACAATCAAGTCTACTGAATCGTGTGGTGTGATTTTAGCTGCACTGTCACAGTTGATGCGGTAGACTCTTTTAACTAGTCCCAAATCCTCACAAGCTCTGTCACCTAACAGTGAATCATGTCCTTCAGCAACTACAGAAAACAGTAGATGGTGCACTTTGTTCCTGGACGTAACTTTTAGTCGGCGGCACACACCTAAACAGTCTATTTCTTGTCCATTGTAGTCCCTCAATGGTATTGTCTTTTTCTGCATTATGGGTTTTTCTTTCATGGCTTTAATGTCACTTATACTTATCAAGTTTGCTTTTGCCCCAGTATCAAGTTTCAATGTAACTAATGCTCCATTTATCTGCAGCGGCACAATCCATTTATCCTCTTGTACTGCATTCACTTTATGTTCAGCATCACTCATTACTGTGGGCTGCACGTTTTCTGTGGCTTTCTCTGATGTATAGTCACATGAAACCATTCCTACAAAGAATGTCTCACTTAAATCAGTGTCCTCAATGACATGCACAGATTTTCCTTTACATGTTTTTTCTTTTGAAAAACACTGCTTGGCTAAGTGATTCTTACCATTACATTTTGTGCACATTTTACCAAACGCTGGGCATTGCCTCGGTTGATGCTGGTAACCACACCGTTTGCAACTGAATGGCCCACCCTGCGACTTCTTTGTATTCTTGTACTGTACATGCTTCTTCCCCTTTAAGGATACAGCACCAATTGCTGCATTGTCATCAATTGCAGTTGCGTTATTATTTATGTCACTGAAGGTCTTAGCATGCATTTTTACAGCATCCTCTAGTTTCAGTTCAGTTTCTCTCAAAAGACGTTCTCTGATCTTTTTGTCATATATTCCAAAGACAATCTGATCACGTATCATGGACGATTTCAAATCTGAAAAATTACATGTCTGTGCCTTCAATTTTAGATCTGTCAGAAAGCTATCAAATGTCTCATGTTGCTGCTGCGCCCGTGAACGAAACACATACCTCTCATAAGTTTCGTTTTTCTTTGGAGAACAATGAGCATCAAATTTTTTTATCACTTCCTCCAGTTTCTTGTTATCGTCAGGTTGATCATACACGAACGTGTTGAACAGTTCAATCGCATGTGGGCCTGCTATCGTTGGCAGTAATGCTATCTTCCGTTCGTCTGGTTTATCCTCCAACCCGATCGCCGTGATGTACAGCGCGAATTGCTGCTTAAAAGTCCGCCAATTGCAGTCAACATTACCCGTGAGCTTCAAACCCTCCGGCGGCCTCAGCGACTCCATGTTGCGTTTCCCAATTGTCCTCGGCGTAACGTAATTAATTTCAGTAACCACTCCTGGAACCATGTAATGTTCATTCCATTTTCAATGATCACACATTGTTGTGATGAACAGCTAGCTTGTGCCAGTCATTTATTTTTCTACCACGTTCCAGTGACAACATAAAAGTAACAGTTCCTCTCTCTGAGTTAACACACTAAATTATACCAGCGCCACCTTGTGGCTACATGGATATATATTACATGTTACTGAATATCATTACACTCGCCATCTCCAAAAAGCCAAACCAATGTTGATTCTTGTTTTATTAAGAGCTCTGTCGCGTTCTATTTTGCAGACAGACTCTGCTCTATTCAGTGTTTTTTTTACAGGTGATTCCCCGGAGGTTGGAGATTTAGCTGCTCCATGTCAACATTTCTCACTCGTTGTGAAACTAACCTCTGCCACTCCCACACGGAGCAACTTTTCTTTATTTATGGATATGATGAGACCCGCACGGACAAGTGACGCAAGTATGCAAGTTTGCGCAAAAAGCATCCTGCTCAGTCTAAAATATAAACACTTATAACAGGCCTTATCAGGCTTAAAACATTACTCATTATTTCTCTTGCATAGTGCACCTTTAATTATATTTTAATACTTTAGAAATATATCTATATTAAATATGCTGTCAAGCCATTTAAAAAAAAATATTATTAGGCCTAATATTCGAAAACCTATCCACCAAATCAAAGTTAGTGTGGCATAACCAACATGCAGGAAGTAGGAAATTGCTGGATATTCATTCAATGTTGTAACCAAAATGATTATTTTACTGTCTGGTTGTAACGTATGTCAGAGAGTTTGAAGTCTCCCCAGATATAGGCTTCTTTTACTGTCTATGGATATAGGGGTCATCTTCCTCTTTGCGCAAGCATTCTCACTCTCACTGTGCGTGCGCGCTCACATAAAAAACACCACGCATGCAATAACGTACGCCATAGAAGAAGTCTCGAAGAAGAGGCATATCAACATTCGCGTCATGAACACTACTTAACACTAGGTGGCCGTTACAATGTGTAAAGAAAGTTCTTTAGTACTTTTAGCTTGATGATTACACTACTTTACATTAAGTTATTTTGTTTGTTTGTTTGAATATAAACGTTTAAAAAATATGAACACATAATTCTTCAAATTATTTTATATTATCTCGGGCATCCTTATTGTCATTGACCCACATACACATCTAACTTTAAGATATGCAACAAACAAGACTTACTGTAGAGGCAACTGAAAGGTGAAAGGGTAAACATGATGGCCCGGTGCCACAACCGAAGGATCTAACAAGTCAAAAATCAAACCAAAGATCAGCCTACGTTTTTCAGTTTTCAAAGATCAAGTTGCATTATTCATCTAAATTGCAAACAGACTTACACGGCTGTCCTGATGGATCTTTTAGCATCTTATGGTCATTACCTATAAGATCAAGTTGCAACACAAAATAATACTGGTTAGTGGTTAAATCTGAGTTCGACAAACTGTAACATAAAAACTATACAGCTGAAGTTTCACCTACCATTTGTTTTGTCCTCCCGAACGAAAAACATCTCCATGGAATAATACTTCTCCTTATCAGAGTACACAACCGTGGTTTTACCGTAATGCTCGCTCCAGGACACCCGTGCTTTACCTTTAATTTTCACACTCAAAGACTGCATTTGCGTGTCCTTTTCTACATCCAGAAGGACTTGTCCAGATATAAAATCCCCGCTGGTGAAGGTATTGGTCTCATTGATAGGAGTGTAAATAACAGAAATGTTTTTCACAGTGAGAGACATCGTGTCTCCTGGTGTCAATATCCACTTCTGACGTGTGAACTCAATGGAATATAGTCAGGCAAGCAGGACAGGTGGAGGAGGAGTTGAAGGAGCCGTCAGGTCGGACAATGTCGTTTTAGATGCCAAACGCCTCACCTTCAAAGTAGACTAGATGCTGCTGTGGTCAGGGGAGGATTGAGATAAGTGCAGTCCAGTTTCACTTCTGGTAGTCAGGACAGGTGTTCAGTTCCTGTGAAAAAAACTGTTCCAATGGGTGGGGCTATGATATTTCCTCATGTTGTACGCTATGGTTGTACGTCAAACGAGTAGACCTTTTTCAGAGCAGCTCCATGACATGAAAGCGAGGCTGTGAGGGATGGACTGGCATCTACGAGCCACTAAAGGGACGTGGTGGTGGATAAAAAATTAGGATGGGAGAATTTTTTTTCCAAATCCCTCGCAAACTTTTGCGTTCCCTCGAGAAACTTTGCGTAGGCCTATACGAACTTCCCGGATCAACATTCTTGAGCTTAACGTTCAAATACAAACGATACCTATTTACAATCACAGTAACAACGAGCGATTCTCCTCAAAACTCGTTTTAGTGTGTATTCAGTGTCTGAAGATCAAGATCCCAGTCATTCAAAAGTGATGTGTCATGTGTCTAAAGAAAGCAATATTCCTGTCTAATGGGGACAGTGGATCTCTGGTAATACACCACTCCATCCTCTGGGTCAACATCAAAATTTTGTTTATATGGAAAAGTTGCTCAACTCCCTGCAAAATGAGAAAGGAGAAGTATTATACTAGTCTAACCATACAACTGCACATAACTATAATAAACTATTCATTTTAAACAAATTAATTACTTTGTTGATTAGCCTGATTGAAAAGGAAATTAAAGCAACTAAATAAAACTAGATACAAGTTATTAAAAATGTCACACATGATAATAATTCTAATTACTGAACCTCCTTATGTTCTTAGGTTTTGCACCTATGAAAAAGCAAACATGATGTAATCGTAGAAAGACTGTGTAATTGTATGCAGATAAGGTAATGATTGGGCCAAATAAATACAGCACTGCTGTGTAATGTCGTGGGCTCTCAATGAGCTCTAAAATACCTCTCCACCTTTTTTACTCAAAAAAATACTGACTTTGATGACTGTTTCCAGCAGTATATTAAAACAAAGTCACAAATTTCCGGTTTCAAAGACATTTTATTCACTTTCAGTTTACGTTTTCATTAATTTCTTGAAAAGTTACGTTTATATATGGATAAATAAATGTTATTATTCACAAAAATAATCCCATACATTGTGGCCTCATGGGATAGAAAAATGTCCATCTTATGCACACTTCAGAGTCTCACTGAAGTTGGTCATCCGGGTACTTATTGCCTACACTTTTATAGCTATACTGTGTATTCGGACATACTTTTGTCACATTCTGTTTTTTCCCTATATAGTATAGGGAAGTATGTGATTTCTGATGCAGCCAAGTGAATAAGGTCTATGGAACTGATAATATTAGTGCATTCTCCTCAAATCACAACTTGTTTAATGGATTTTTTTGAAAAGGTAATAATAAAATCTCAATGTTGAGCATAAACTGCAACAGTTCACATTTTTAAAACAATGCATAGTTTGTGTAATATAACTCATCTGAGCTGTAGGCTGATAGATCACAGGCATTCAGACAAATAAGGATTAGGGTTGGGTATCGTTTGAAGATTATCGATTCCAAATATTTTCTGTAGATTACTGATGATTTATGACGTTATTATGGCATATGGTGGGTGGGTGTGTCTACAGAAGTTAAGATACTGAAGCTGCACAACTCTGCTGAAAACCCCCCCAGCTAAAACCAGTTAAAGCAGAAGTTTAAGCTGGTCTTCCAGGTTGGCAAAGCTGGTGTTTAGCTGGTCTCCCAACAACAACAACAACAACAAAAAGTGTCCCTCTTTACCTGGGAGACCAGCTAAAATCAGCCAACCAGCTTAGGCTGGTTTTCTTTTAACTGTTTGTTTTTTTCAGCAGGGTAAGTTTAACCTGACTCCTATACAAAAGAGGAAAGCAGCTCTACCTGACAGATACACGGTCACATGAGGCTCCCAGTGTTACGTCCCTATTGTGGATGTCCCAGGTGGATGCTGCACATTGGTGGTGGTTGAGGAGATCCCCGCCCCTTATATGTAAAGCGCTTTGAGTACCCAGAAAAGCGCTATATAAAATGTAACGAATTATTATTGGTCTAGGGATATCGACGGGACATAAACAAGAACAGAACCAACTAGAACAATCCTGTACAAATAGACAGAAGGAGACTCAAACAGACCACCAACAAAGCTTGAAGCATAAGAAGTAAAGCTTTACTAAGAATTATTAAGTGTATTTACATAAACAAAAGTCCAACAAAAGAAAACAAAAAAAAGGTGAAAAGGGAACAAGAGTGTTGCCAAAAGAAAGAAACAAGGAAAACCAAAACAACCAACTAATTAAAAGCAGAAGTGTCTTACTGAAAAGAAAACACAAAATAAATATATAGAGCAAAAACTTACAATTGGTTGCAACCACTCCTTACGTGGTGTAGACAGTGTTAAGGTCTACATGTTGCAACATGTAATGGGCCCCTAACCTGTTCCCGATTCAAAAATAAAACAAGCATCAAGAAAGGTGCAAAGACCTTACAAAGTCAAAAGAAGAAGAAAAAAAAAAAGAAAAGAAAACAAACTGAAAAGCTTTACAAAAGCCACAAGCTGAAGTCTTGTATAACGGCCATCTCGAGCTTTATAGACCCTTGGTGATCTCAAGTCTCAATGTGTGATTGCACGCAAAGGCAAATTGATGAACCAATGGGGGGCCAGGCACCTGCAACAGAAAACACACAGAGAGAAAACCCATATGCCTAGAGGGCGTAACACCAGGAAACACTGGATCTCAATGACGAGGATGAATTTGAGGTGATGACAGTGATTACTCCTCATATATAGCTTAAAGACACTGGAAAGCATGGCCCTCTGCAAAGTCTGTACAATACCATCAAGCAACGATGGCCAAAGAAGATTCAGTGAGCCGATGCCACTAAAACCCTTCTTTCCTCTCCGAGACAAGCTCACTATAACGATGGAATCATCATGAACGGGACAAGGGCAGTTATTCCTCAAACCCTACAGAGTGAGTATCTACAAATCTTCCACAAGGACCATGCAGGAACTGAAGCGACTAAATGCAGAGCATGTGATGCCGTTTTCTGGTTGACTATGACAGGACATTGACAACTTTGTGCAGTCTTGCAGCATATGCAATGCTCTGAAACCCTGATCAACAAAAAGAGGCATATTGCACCTCCATGCAGAACTGCCTTGGTCTGTAGTTGCTACTGACTGACATATTTGACAAGAACTGCCAACAGTATAGTGCTGGTAGATTCTTATTCTGGTTGGTTTGAAATGAACCCACTCAGGACTTTGTCATCTCAAAATGTCATTAACAAACTGAAGAGCCAAGAGTAAAAGTCCATGATAAGATTGGAGTTGTAAAGAGCCCCCTAGCCCAGATCTTAGTGGAGTCAAAGGGTAAAGCAAAAGGAATCGCAGACACCTTGAACTATTCCCACACCAAACACAAACTGATCTGAAACATTGTGTCTAAAAATGCACTACAAGAAAACATTCCAGCTGAGCCGACTGCTCAAAAGCTACCATAGATATGGCTGGATTTCCAAACCTAAGTAGGGTACACTGTTTAAGTGTTGTGGAAAATCCGATTTAAAGAATGTGTTATTGCAAGGAGTAATTCTGATTTTTCATTATTATTTTCAGTTTAATTTAAGTTTTGCATCACATGGATGTTATAAAAATGTTTGTGAAACTATAGTAGCCTACTTTTTATTAGGAGGAAATATAGAACTCAGGGAAAGATAACTGATGATTTATGACATGTTATGGGATACAGTGGGTGTGGAAGTTAAGTTCATATTCATTCCTGTATCATGGGGGTTCCCTGCGGAAAAGTTCATGCAGTGATGCAGTGATGTTGGAAAAAATTTCATGACGGAAATTAAATCGGATATACGTTTCGTTCACCTTGGCCCAATTATATAACACACTTAAGTTGTGACTAACGTTCAAAGGTTACGATTACTGTAGCGCCACCATGAGTCTGATTGGGGCAAGGCTTTCCACTAATAATACAATTCCTTACAATAACAATTAGGGTTTGAACCCCTAACAATCCTTACAATAATATAGTATAATAATATGTTTACTTACAGCGCATCGCGTTAGGATTAATAATAAAAATCCTAATAAAACACTTTTAAACACATAACTGTAGCTACTTCACACTTAGTTGTTCATAACCCAACAGACTGCGCAAATGCGGCTGCGGTTGATGCTCTTGAAGCGCCATATCATGTTCAGTGACGCATTATTGGCTCCACCCACAATGCAACGCAGACAAGGGAACCTCCAAGACAAGAGGACCAAACGCTCTTCTAAACAAAACTGACTTGATTACACCGATGATTATTTCATTCTGAGGACACCGATTCAGCGACATTTTCTAACTCGACATATTTCCAAGTAGAAGGAATCCGATAGTGAGAGGTTTGGATTATATCTTAATGTATTGGTGCTTTCAGCCTCTATAACACCATAGTAAGACCAGCGGCGTCGGATAAACAACGCCGTATCAGCGTCCTTTCAGCCGTATTTTTATCCAGGACAACTTTAAAACCAGAACTTCTCTGTGATATTCTTGGCTGCCGATTGTTTGATAACTTTATTACGCAATTTGTTTATTTGGCTGACATTACAGTCAGCTATACTATCCAGCCATTCTCCTCGTCGGGGAAAAGGCGACGCGCTCAGGCCGCCGGTGGTACTGCAGGTGCCGGTGAGTTGTAAGTGAGACACTGGGAGTCTGAATAATTTAACTGTGGAAAATGAGCTCAGAGGAGGCGGTAGCTCCAACTAAAGCTGTCACAGAGGACGATGGCATGTCCTGGTGGTACCGCTGGATCTGTAAAATGGCTGGGGTTGTAGGTGGCATATGTAAGTATCACACGTGTTGTGCACATGTCTGTTTAATGCAGTATAACTATACATCATTGAGTCTTTCTGCACGCACTGGCTCCTGGATCCACATAGGTGTATCCCAGTGTGATGGTATTTGAAACCTTTTTCAACAAGTACACTTTCCTACACTCAACACACACAATCATGTCCTGTGATGGACTTCTTGTGGTTTCCCATCCTTGATTATGGCATATCAAAAAAAATAAAAAAAAATAGTGCTGTCAAATCGATTAATCACATCTAAACATAAAAGTGTGCAATATATATATATATATATGAGGGACCAGCATCCTCAATTTAATATTATTAACAGGTGTAAAATGTTATTTGAAAATATTTAGCTTGCATTACATTATTTGTTTTTTCCCTACTCACTATAGTACTTAACCGTAATCACATTTTTACTAATTTATTTTGACTCTTTTTTTTTTTTTTTACACAAACCCCAGTTTGACCCCGTACTGTACAACTTGAATATATGGATTATTATTATTATTATTTAGGGATGAAGCCAAATTGGATCATTGCTTTGAACAAATGCATCATTAATCTGCCAGCATGTCTAATCCATCACACCTTCACACAGTGACTCCCATAGAAAACCCATAGAAATCCTGTCATGGAGAATCAATACCTACCAATAAGTCCCATAGTTATTGTACCATGGTGATACCATAGTATTCTTTGAGATACGTTATCATGCAAATAGGCTTGTATATTAATATGGCAGTCCTTTATTATTAAATATCAAAGTGCCGGAAATGAGATCGTATAGTGAATTAAATATCTAAGCACTTTTAATCTGTCATATTTTGATAAATAAGCTGTGGTGATTGTTTGTATGAGGACTTTTTTTGTGGACACTGTCATGGTAACACAGGTATCATAGCAACTGCAACTTTCTTTTCTCTTGCTCTTTTCTTTCTCATCCTTTTGTTCGGTCAGGTTTTGTTAGGGATCACCATGAGTTACGAAACAATGTAGTGCAGGGGTTTTAAGAGGCCATGACTCCCAAATATGATTATTCTTGTGCAAGAGACCCACATCCTAAAACTCAACAGCCGTCTATATTGTTTACAGTGTTAGCGTGTGTGTGTGTGTGTGTGTGTGTGAGAGTGAGCGTGCTGTTTAGGGGTTAAGGGATAAAATAAACAGTTTGCACAGTGTAAAAATCATTATGTATATGCCTCATAAAACATGGAAACCTAGTGTGTGTGTGATCAGTCGGCATCAATAGCTCTCTGTTTTTCTCTACATATGCTGAGACACAGATGACAGAAACAGCTGTTCATCAAAGCCAACAAAAGCTCATTTGTCCCAGGAGAGCATCTGCTCGCAGCAAACGCCTGTCCTTCCTCTGCGCCTTTGAGCGTTCTGTTACTGAACAAAGTATAACAGGTTCCTGAAGCAGCCATCAAACAAATGTGCATGTTCATTTATTCATTTACTTACTACAAAAAATATTAACCTATTATGTTTAGTATTTTAAGTTAATGTTTAATGAATTTTACAACACATTTGCATATTCATAGTTCTCTGATAATAGTTAATTGTCACATGACATGCAGGTAAACAAATAAAATATTTCATCTCTTTTAATAAACGTTTTGATTTATTTTTAAATAATTTATTTGAATTATCATTTAATTAAACCCTGGGCTATTATTTAACCTCAAACTGACCATGTAGCGACTACAACAGTTTTTTTTTTTTAGAAAAACCCATTTTTTATTTACCAAAAATAACAATTTTGATTTATTGTTTACATGAAATGTGCAAACATGTAATTTCTCTCTCTTGTTTTCCAGCGTGCGCAACAATGGGCGTGTGGAACTGCGTGACTGTGAATCCGTTAAACATCGTGGCTGGAGTTTGGATGGTGTAAGAACTGGTGTTTTAGTTCCCACTGTTTATTAATCCATGTAGAGAAGCCAAGCAGAAGATGAAATATCTCCCTTTCCCCCCTCAGGATGACGGCGTGTGTGTTGTTCCTGTGTGAGGTGCCGTTCTGCTGTCAGTTCGTTGAGTTTGCGAACGTGATTGCGGCGCGTGCCGACCGCCTGAAGCCCTGGCAGAAAGCCCTGTTTTACTGCGGGTGAGTGCAACTCTAGCGGGTCACGACACTGCCTAATAATAAATGTTACTGTGGTGGAACTAATAAATATTTACTATGAAACAAGTGGGGCACGTGACCACTGCGAAAGCCATTCGTCCCACTGAGCTGTTTTTTTGTCTCACATGAGATATTTAGTCCTATAACAAATGTAACTGTCTAAATCAATTAATTGAATTGAAAGGATTGGTTTCTGGTATGAAAATGTCAAAGCACCCCAATGGCGTGTGTAAAATTAAGAAGTAAATTAATCTTTATTTAATGATTAGTACATATTTAAGATTAAAATAATACTTTTACAGCGTTTATTAATCTACGTTGAGGTTAATTTTTGCTTATAGCCGACTGCTACATTAGAAGTTGCATAAACTAACATTAGTTAATGTATAATGAACACTACCATGTTTTTGAAAGATGTTTCTTCTGTTCACCAAGGCTACATTTATTTGATCAAAAATACTGTAAAAACAGCAATATTGTGAAATATTATTACAATTTAAAATAACTGTTTCTATTTGAATATATTTTATAATGTAATTTATTCCTGTGATCAAAGCTGAATTTTCAGCCTCATTACTCCAGTCTTCAGTGTCACATGATCCTTTAGAAATCATTCTTATTTGCTGAATTTTTATTATTATCAATGTTAAAAACAATTGTGCTCCTTCATATTTTTTCGTGATTTAGGCCATGATGGTTTTTTTTTCAGGATTCTTTGATGAATAGAAAGTTTAAAAGAACAGCATTTATTTGAAATAGAATCTTTGTATTTAATGCATCCTTGCTGAATAAAAGAAAAAATCTTACTAACCCCAAAGGAAACGGTATTGTATTTAAAATTGTTACCCCGGTTTTGTTGTTGTTTTATGATCAGAATTAACGCTGATGTCACTTTCTCCCACAGGATGGCGCTGTTTCCCATCTTTCTAAAATTTTCCTTGACAACTCTGTTCGGTAATGCCATCGCTTTTGCTACCGGAGTGCTGTACGGACTCGCATCCCTCGGAAAGAAGTGAGTGCATTTTTCCATTTTCTTGCACATAGAGCAACACATTTATTTTCACTTAGGCCCTGTTTACACCTGGTATTAAGATGCATTTTGGTCGAGCAGATCATAGGCAGCCTAAAAGAGGGAGACACACCTGGTGTTTTAATCCGTCTCTTCTGTCCACATTCAACCACTTCTGTCCTGATTTCTTCGAGGGGAGGGTCTATGGGACGGTAAATGTAGGGGCTTTTTCAGATAAAATAGATGAAATAAACTTATTTGCATAAACACACCCGGAGACGACGGAAAAACACACGGAGAGCATCAGCTTTAGTTTCTGCTCTGACTGACACATGACCAGCTGAACACTGTGAGTGTGTGTTAGAAAGCAGGAATGGTGAGAGAACATTGTGCTTGGTACATTTTTCCTCTTCAAACCAAACTTGGGTCTTCAGCCGACAGTTTAAATCCCGTCTGGCTAGAGCTCTTCCCATAATGTTTACGTGTTAGTTCAGTAGGCGGAGAGTAGACGGTCTTTAATGGCTGTCCGAACACATGAGTGTTTACACTACGAAAGCAATCCCGTCAAATGCGTTTTCGACTAGCTCTAGAAGTGTTTGAAAGTGGACAAGCTCAAAAGGTTTTAGACCCTGTTTACACCTGTCTTTAGCGTCGTCCACTTGTGACCCGATCGAACGCATCTTAATACCAGGTGTGAACAGGACCCGAGTAGCTCTTTAAATACATTTAGCTTTTATGACCTTTATTGAAGAAATGATTGAAAATTGTGCACTTTCTCTTTTTCAGAGGCGACGCGGTGAGCTACGCTCGATTGCAGCACCAAAAACAAGGAGACGAAGAGAAAGTCGCAGAAACGACAGACGGTTCTGTGCCGTGAACCTCTCCTCTTCACCTCCTTCCCCACCTCACTGCATCCTTTCCCTCTCGTTTCCCCTTAACATGACAAAACGCATCACCTGAGGTCTTTCACGGTTTGTTGGGATGTGTTTAAGCTAACCTTTGACGGCGTGAGTCAGTCAGTGGAAATCAGTTCTCTGGTTTGTTTGTGTAGGATTTAATTAATAAAATGGGTTTTAAGTGAATATTTTCATTTGCGCTCTCGTGCACAGTTTCTAAAAATGCATTTAATTTATTTTTATCTGACTTTCTAAAAACCGACATATTTTCATTTACATTTCACTTTACCAAACCCAGAGCTGGAGTGTAAATGAATGCATTAACTTCAGACCTCCTCAACTCAAGCGCAGGGAATTGGAACTTTGGCCATTGGGATTCTTTTCCACCCCAGAATTCTTTGTTCCGTAGATGAGAAAAAAGGACGGATAAGGGCCGGTTCTCACAGAATGCGTTTTTACATTCCACTGCGCCACTTTTCCATCGTCTTTCTACGTAAAACGTATGCTAGACGGACGCGCTTGACCATTGCACTCGCGTCTTTTGCAGTCTCACTTCACGTTCTATCGGAAATTTCCAACTTCCCACTTCTGAAATCGTGATTACGAGATCATTACAAGTGCTTTGATGTCGGAAAGAACAGGAGCCTTGGAGGACACCAGATTTATTCTTGCCTATAAATTGGGGAAAATCTTATTAAAGCCAAAATGATAATTAGCGTCCTTGGCAAACATAAACATTCACCGCACTATGTCAAATACAGGCTATTTTTGCTGTGTATAATGGTGTGTTCACACCGAACGCAAATAGAGCGTCAAATACGCGTCTATCGCGTCTAGTTAGACGCTTGAACATTCGCTCGAGTTCAAATTTTTCAACTTGCGCGGAAGACATTCGCGGCAAACGCGTCGCCCAATTCGCGTCATTCGCAACGCCCGGCGCGAATGATGCGTCTTTGCATTGACTTTGTATGTAATCTACTCGCGCAAATAATTAAATTCACGTTCGGTGTGAACACACCATTATACACTTCAAATGATTATTCATATATGTAAGTATGCACTACTTTAACGACAAGACAAGGCGGTGTAGTTGTTGTGGGAAAAGAAACGAATAAAGAATACCAGTCTCGGCAGCAATCGTTCTTCCCTCTGGCATTTTGAAAGTTCGTGACCGGCCTAACTCGGAAACTCTAAGTTATCCCAGAACTTCCCAGTGGTAAATACGACTTGAGAGGGCACTCATGTCCAATTTTTAACTAGGAAACTTGTATTTGCGCTAATTCCAATAGCACGTGAATGCAGCATTAGTTCAACTTTTTAAAAATCGCATCTCTAGACCTTGGCTGCGTCTGAAAACGTAAAAATGCTGCCTTCGGAGGGTGAATTCTAAGGTAGTGAAGTAACGTCTGTCTCCTGAGATACCTTCATCTGTTGGATTTTTTAAAGGGGTCATATAATGGTACATGCACTTTTACAAGTTGATTGTACTGAAATGTGTGTTGGCAGTGCCTGTACACAACCATCATAAAATGATAAAAATCCATCCAGTGTTTTTGTTTTAATCTCCTTATATGTTTTCCCCTGCCTCAAATCGAGCCGTTCGACCGTGTGACGTCACACGGTCGGAAGCCCCTCCCACGATTGTTGATTGACAGCATCGTCTCAACACAGACCCGTCCTCGCTCGTGAGCCAGCTGTCAATCATAGTCTGCGCGGTCATTGTTGATATGCTGGAGCACTGTCTATGAGCAGAATGGCGTCTAAGCGATTGTGGTGTTCTGTTCTTGGGTGTAATAACGAACACAGTCATTTTAATGTTCCTAAATCCGAACCGTTGAAGACGCAGTGGCTGAGTTTGTTTTCAAAGGGAATATTCCCCACGAGCAACGTCAATGCTCTCATGTTTGCGCGAATCATTTCTCACCAGACTGCTTTATAAACGAGGGTCAGTATAAAGCTGGATTAAGAAGCTGCTCCTGAATAAATGATCGGTACCAGATATTCGTGTTCCTGCTGAACCTCTAGAATAACTGAAGTGAGTGTAACGTTTTATTAAACTTTATATTAATATTTATATTAATCTTTGCAAATCGCTAGCTGCACGCTTCACAATGAATGCGTCTAAGGTTTACACTCAGGGTACATTACAGCATGTTTTCTATGTATGACGTTCTCAATATAATTCATAATCCCACGTTTATACTGAACAACGCGTTATGGTTATTGTGTTATTGTGTTACAAACGGTGTACGCACAGAACAGAGAGGCGGGGTGAGCAAAGCTCATGATCATTTAAAGGCATATACACTGAAACGGCGTGCTGAAAACAGAGCTGTTTTTGACCAAGTAAAATAAGTGTTTTCTTACAATACTAATGAGAATTTTTCATTAAAGTATATTACAAACTTTTAATTTAGACCCTAAAGAATCATACTAGCTTGTACAAAAATGGCATTATATGACCCCTTTAAGGCAGCATAGATGTATCCTTCGCTGCCTTTGATATCCCACAATCCATTCTGTGAGTTGAGCTAAAAAATAAAGATGTCGTCTAGAAGTTGGTGGTCAGTTTGTGTGTAAATGTACGTTTTTGACCAAAGTTTATCACTGTTGGTGTCATTTCTCGTGAGAAATTACTGTTATAGTCATTAAATCTTTGTTTATGTATCTTTGAAACTCTGTATTTTGCCGTAGATCATTAAACCGTAATCAGTTTCGTGAGGTATCTTTGTGCGCAAACACTACCTGCAAAGTCAACACCAGTAAAACAAGTTTTCGAATGCAGTACTTGTGTTTCCCCACACTTCACTAACAATGCGTTTTAAGTTTTTAGCCGCAAAAACGCGTTCTGTGTGAATGGCCCCTAATCTTTTAAAAGAGCAAACAAACTTGTATTTTAATGTGTAAGCATGGTCCTAATGTGTTTCAGCGATTGCAGATGTGTCTAAGGCCACTGCAGGGATAGAAACTAGCGTATTTGTGTGTTTTGTGTGCCTCTGCTAACTGGCCTTTACCCAGAATCCTTTGCTGCAGCATGTTTGCTGTTTGTAAGAAATGGTGGAATGTAATTTTTCTACACGCGCTGCTCTAAAATCTCGCTGTCACTTTCTTTATTTCATATTTGGTGAAAGAGTGTCTGATCTGCGCTTTCTGCTTGTTTCCTTTAAAAGCTTGTGTGAGTGTAACTCTGAATGATGAGATGCGTGTCTAGTGGTTTACGTTCTGTCTTCAGTCTTCTAAAGCCATCTGTCTGTTGCTGCACTGAAGAAGGGCTTCTTTTCCGGAATAAGAAACGATTCAGTTTGTTGATGCTGTGATGACGTGTTGTTTGCTTATCTATCTGAGCCAGTCTCAACACTGACCACTGGTATGAAAGCCAAAGTTACAAAAGAACTATAGTGTGGAGGTCAGAGGTCATTCTGTCCTGTCCTGACCTTAGTGTTCATGCTGTTACTTAAGGAGGCTTGTTTCCACCAGGGAATAAAAAAAGGGAATTGCGACAATTCTGATTTTTTTTTTCTCTCAATTGCGAGTTTATATCTCACAATTTCCTCAGAAATCTGAAAAATGTATTGACTCTTTATTTCAATTTTGTTACTTTTGAACAAAAAAAGTTACATGGTGTAGCTTTTTAAGCACATTTGTTTATTTAAAATACATTTATAAAAATTTGAATTGCATTAACAACAGGGATTAGGTATATGTAATGAGAATTTGCTCAATTATGGTCGCAATTGCAGAAAAAAATTATTTCATTAATGCAAAATAAATCTTTTTTTCCTTTTGATTTTGCGGTAAATTGTGACCTGAGTGTGTTCGTGAGATTCACCCTTATAATCGGTCTTATGCTTCCTTGAAATGCTTTAAATTTTTCAAGTTTCAATTTGTAAAAGGCAAAACTTTGCATGAACTGTATGTTTAGCAAGTAAAATGATTTCCAATAATACTACTGAGACTTGTTATATAGTTAAATCTCCACCAGCACACAAACCAGCTTGAATCGTATGTCTACCTAGATAATTTGAAAGAATGAACTTTTAGTTATGTCGGAAAGATCGTATTTATGAGTTGAACGCACATGAACGCCATCACAAACTTGTAAATACGAGTGGAATATCTCGATACTTAAAGGTTTTTAGAAGCAAGATTATCAGGCTTTTTTTATTTACAACAAAATAAGCTAATTGCCTGCACAAAATGATAGCACTGTAATATGACATTCATATGTAACGATAAAGTTTACAGTGACTTTATACATTTATTAAAAACATAATAAAAGCAAAACACACCTGATGCACATTTTGTTCTTAATTTTCCTGAAGTAGAGTTAAAAACCTTGCTGTGTTTTTGTGTTGTTAGTTAAGAGAAGGAACACCGCCATCTTACTCCGACGAAAGTGAATTATACGCACATGACGTCGCGAATACGACTTCCCAACTCGTACGAACTTCCCGGCAGGACTTGAACACACCATTATTTATCACTAACATTGGTGTACAATCCCTCCAATAGCCTGAGTCCATCTGTAGAGGAGTTTATAACAAGTCACTATGATATTGAAAGTATACTTTTCTAGTCTTGGGATCTCAATAATCACAATATCCATAACTAAACGCTTCTGTATGGCCTGACAAACACAACAGTATATCATAGTATAGCTACTGATTGAAAAAAGGGAAGATATTTTGAAACACCAAACGTTGTTCCGCACAACCTAAACTTGAATATTTGTTATTAGCTGTCTAGCGGTGATCTTGTCCCTATGTGTATTAGTTTTGGATCAGTGATATGTAACTAATTGACTTTGCAATGATGTGTACAAAAAGGTCTGAGATTGAGACCGTTTTTCTGTTTTCCTCATGAACTAAATAAAGGCATCTGTCTTTGACCTCCTCCTTTTCTTGTTGTTTTAATGTAAGAGTTTCTAACTTCCCAGATCTAAAGTATAATTTAGCTATTACGATTTACACTGGGGGGTGAAAAATTTGGCGGGTGAATTATTTTTTTTTTTTTTTAATAATAATTAAGAGGCATCTTGTGCTCAACAAGGCTGCATTTATTTGATGAAAAATGAATTTCTGATTTATTGCTCATATTATCAATATTAAAAACAGTTGTGCTGCTTAATATCCAGTGTTGGGGACCGTAACAAATTACAAGTAATGTGAGTTACGTAATAGATTACTTTTTTCAAGTAACGCATTACTTTTAAATTTACAACAAAATATCTGCATTACTTTTTCAAATAAGTAACGCAAGTTACTTTGTTTTCCCATGTATTGACTGACAGCTCTCCTGTCGTAATGTTGAAAGAAATCGTAAGTGCAGAGGCGTTGTGTGTGTGAACATGATGGGTATTTGCAGTTCTAGGCTAAACATGTTTTTACTCATCTCACTTGCTCAAAAACAGATTCAGTATTCCTCAAAATGAATTTTTGGGGGTTTCCAGCTTATTAACTTTTTAATAAGCCCAGGTGAAAAAAAGTAACACAAAAGTAATGTTTTGAAAGCATTTTTTTCCACACAAAAAAAAGTAACTAAGTAACACAATTAGTTACTTTTTTAGGCAGTAATCCAATATTGTAATGCACTACTTTTAAAAGTAACCTTCCCCAACAATGGTAACATTTTTGTGGAATTCATGATACACTACCATAAAAATTAAGCAACAAAATTGGTAACAATAATAATTGAGCATCAAATCAGCATATTAGAATGATTTCTGAAGGATCATGTGACACTGAGACTGGAGTAATGATGCTGGAAATCCAGCTTTGATCACAGGAATGTTCAAATAGAAAACAGTTCTATTAAATTGTAATATTACACAATGTTACTGTTTTTCCTGTATTTTTCCCTTCTTTCAAAACATAAAAAGACACATTGCAAACTTTTGACCACCAGTGTAATGATTACTTGTAAGATTACCAATCAGCAAGTTTAAGGTCAGTATTATAGATGTATTCAACAATGTTTTCAAAGTAAAACTGACTCTTTGAACACCCCAGCACGTGATTTCCCAGAATACATCAGCACAACACATCCAGTTGCAGGACTTTAATAGGAGTTCAAACTGAAATTTTATACAGGATGAAAAACTCCATAACTTGGCATAAAAAGGGCTTGATAGTACAGTCACACTTATAACCTGAAAATCTGAACGGTTTGACTGTCTGATTCCTCAAATAAGAAGTTCAAACTTGAAATCAAGAAACAGTTAAACAGTAGAAAGACAGTTCATTAAATAGTTCATCATTACATAACTGACGAGATTGTGTAACTCCAGAACAATCCATGTCACCGATCGATGTACCGCTTCAGTCTGTTGAGATTTGCGACGACACAGAAGAGTTTTTATTGGCGGATCTGAGTTCATTTGCTGTGGTCTTTAGGAGCTTTGGGTTTTCGTGGACTCTTCTTATATTTCCCCGCCCGCACGGCTTTAAGCTCCGCCTCCCACTGCTTCTTCACCATAGTGTACAACCTCATGGTGGCCTGAGCGTCCTGAACCTGCGAGTTCAGCCAACAGGACACACACACACAGCAGGGTTCAACAACACAATCAAACCACCAGCTGTACCTTACGATCACAAAACACTTTGTAATAATTATACGGGGGTTTGCAACCAACTGCAAATAATCTTAGGGGATTTTGGCTGACAGTAACTGATGAAACGTTTTGAGGTCGGTAAGATTTTTGTGAATACGTTTATTCACTGATAAACTGATCAAAAGTGACAGTAAAGGCATTTATAATGTTACAAAAGATTTCTATTTCAAAAAAATTAAGCAGCACAACTATTTTCAACATTGATAATAATCAGAAATGTTTCTTGAGCAGCAAATCATCATATTACAATGATTTCTGAAGGATCATGTGACACTGAAGACTGGAGGAATGATGCTGAAAATACAGCTTAGACTACAGGAATAAATTACATTATAAAAAATATTCAGTTATTTGAGATTATTACTGTTTTTTTGATAAAAATAAACACAGCAGGCTTGATGAGCAGAAGAGACTTCTTTAACGTTAGTGCTTGTGACGGCCTAAACTCCTTATAACTTACATTATATGTGAAACGGTCGAGTCAAGTAATTTGAAATAATGGAGAAGAGTGTTTTCATTGGAGACTTACGGATGAGTGTTCGCCCTGCTGGACTTGAACATTGAGAATCTCTTTGCATAAAACCCGCAATGCAGGACATCCGGACTGAGGAAGAGGACAAGAGGGGAGACAGTAAACATGAACATAACTTGAAGTCAGTAATTGCACTTAACATAGTATATATATATTAAATTAAGATTCATACCTTTACTTTCTGCCTAAATGGTTTGTATTTCTGTGTGTCTCTGATCATTTTCTTGGGATGACCCAACAACAAAATCTATAAACAAGACAAAAAATATCATTATTTATTCACCCTCATGCCATTTCAATCCAATATGCTGTTATATGGGCCATTCTACAGAACTGCTGTCCCATAAACAAAAAACACATTTAAAAAGAATTTGAGTATTCAAATTTTCGATGTTTACAAAGATCCTTCTATTATCTATTGAATCCCACAATAATATTTAAAATGTCAGTAAGCTAAATATGTATAAAATCATCATTTATTGGGTACTTTTAATTGGGAGGGGCTGTCCCGAACCAACTTTCTGAAAATGCAATATGATAATTAACTGCACAATTACTAGAAATGTGTACCTTGGATATTATATAATTTGCATACATAAAAAAATTGTGAAAAAATAAAAAAAATTCTGTAGAATGGTCCATATAGCAAGTCATATGGACTAGTTTTATGGTGCTTTTTTAGAGCTTGTCAAACATTTCAGCAAAAGCATGCAGGAATGATATGAGCGTGACAGCAGCCTTTCTGTTGTGTGTACTGTACCTTTAAGTCATTGTGAATGGCGTGTCCCACTAAAATTCTTCCTTCCAGAATCTGAGCCACTTCCTCCTGGACTGTCTTGATGTCCTCACCTGTCAATCACGTAAAGAACAATCAAAACACAAATAATCTCAAATATATTGAAGCCTATTTTCATGGAGGAAATGTCTGTCTGTATCACAAAACGCATATTTTGTTAAAGAAATGTTTAGGCACATTCCAATTCGTATTTATATGCACAAAATTACTTATTACATTCACAAAATGCATTAAATAGCAGATTCATGATTTATTATTAATTTAAGAATGCCTAATTCAGAAATCGACTGGTGACCAGCCTAATTTGATGGACGAAAGGGTCTGTCTGGATCACGAAATGCCTTTAGTTCATGAAACATTAAGAATTTTTAATGTAAACTTGAATATAAATATATAAACTTGGAATTATGAGTAACACAGTCAGAATTATGTGATTTTAACTCGCAATTCTGAGAATATGATTTGCTATAAATTCAGAATTCTGAGATTTTTACACAAAACTTATAAACATTCACGAATTGCGAGAAATACCACCAGAACTGTTATAAACTTGCAATTCTGAGAAAAGTCAGAGTTGTGAGATTAACACAAAATTGCGATACATAAATTCAGAGTTGAGAGTCAAAACTGTTACAAACTTGCAATTCTGAGGGAAAAAAAGTCAAAATTGTGAGATTTTATAACAAAATTGTGCGATTTAATTTCAAAATCACAAGAAACACCACCAGAACTGCGTTACACTCTTGCAATTGAGAAAAAAGTCAAAATTGTGAAATGTTAGCTCAAAAGTGCGATATATAAATTCAGAATTGAGAAATACAGTCAGAACTGTTACAAACTCGCAATTCTGAGAAAGTCACAATTGCGAAATGTTACCTCAAAATTTCGAGAAGTACTTTTTTAGTTTCTTAATCCATTCTTATCCCATACAAACAGCCATTCAACCAAACGGATAGTATTTTTCAAATGCAATAAATAAAATCCATGCAGTTATTTCTATTAGGAGGGGTCCTGACCGTTTTCAATGTCCGCCCGTCTGATACCGCTAACGGCCGTCCGGTAGTCCGTAACCTTTTCCGTGGGTTTGACGTATTTATCGTAGATGCACTTCCCAAAGTGGTTGACGATCGAGACGCGTGCTAGAATGCTGTCCTCCCCGTCACATCCGACCCCCACCATCTCACAGTCCATAGCAACAGCGCGGGTCAACCTGAAATCACAACAACAGCGGTTAGTTTACATCACTTCCTGCCGCCGGGAATCACACTGACAGGCGTTCGCTCACCCCTCAAACGCATGCTCTTTCACCAGCGATTCCTCCGTGGTTTTTGCACTGCACTTCAGAATCCCGTTCCGCTTTCGCACGATGTCTGCGGCCTCCGCCCCCACGGCGGACTCGATGTCATCAGGGTCCACGTCATCAAACCAGATATCAGACCTGAGAGGAAACAGAGTGATAAAAGAGGACCGTCACTTGAAATGAAGCAGCATTAACCCCTTTTTCTGCATAGACATGAACATGCACTGAACTTAAATGGTTGAAATTCATGAATGCTTTGGAATACAGAAATCATTTTTTTTAGAACCGAAATTGTTTTGTAAAATAGATGTTTTGTGTTTAGTACAGTACATTTGCTAAACCTCTATGCTTTCAAAATGTCTTCTTTAAAAAAAAAAAGACCAACCATAAAGGGTTAGTTCACCCAAAAATTAAAATGATCACATATTTTACTCATCATCAAGCCATCCTAGGTGTATATGACTTTCTTCTTTCAGACGAATACAATCGGAGTTATATCTAAAAAATATCCTGGCTTATCCAAGTTTTATAATGGGAGTGAATGCTATCAACTTTTGAAGGTCAAAAAAGTGCATCCATCCATCATAAAAATAATCCATACGACTTCATTAAGGCATTCTGAAGCAATGTGATACGTTTTTGTAAGAAAAATATCCATATTTATAACTTTATAAACTATAATCACTGGATTCCGACCGAAGAGTGACCTCTGACCCGACGTATCAAAAAGGCTCAGGCTCTATTCACTCCCATTATAAAGTTTGGAAGAGCCAGGATATTTTTAATATAACTCTGCTTGTGTTTGGCAGAAAGAAGAAAGTCATATACACCTAGGACGGCTTCAGGGTGAGTAAATATGGGATAATTTTCATTTTTTGTGTGAACTAACCCTTTAAGGTTGGGTGTTTTTTTTTAAGAAGACATTTTGAAAGCATAGAGGTTTAACAAATGTACTGTACTAAACATCTATATTTTATACAAAATATATATTTCACAAACAATTTGGACTCTAAATTTGTTATAAAATCAAAGCCACGCGTCTTAACAAAGTTGTGTTCCAATTTTAAATTTGATATCACAAAGATTATGGTTCTTATGAGATATTGTTGAGGTGCTCTACCAATAATAGCCACATTCCACTGATTTTCTCCTGTCATAAATGAATCCATATCTGTCAGTGTCACAATATTACTTCTAACACAGTGGCTGAATATGGAATCATTGACTCTTAGAGCTTTCCAATGATGCATTTTGCCAAGATTAGAAAAAGATTTGATTAAAAAATAGTGCAGTATATTTTGTAAAATGTGAAACATGACACCACCCACTGGGGAATCCCAGTTTCCATGGTTTCCAATGTTCAATTTCAAAAGTGTTTTCACAGGATGAGTTTTGAGTGTTTAAGCTTTCAAATGAAACCTAATTCATGATGATTGCTAAAATATGTGAAAGGGGAAAAGGCATTACAAAAAAGCTAGCCATACTCTGCGGTAGGTTTCTTTTCCACCTCCTCGACTTTCTTCTTTTTGCTCGATTGTTTCTCTTTTTCATCCTTTGTTTTCCTCTTCTCTGCTTTAAATTGTTTGTGTCCAGCAGGGTCTTTTCCATTCTGTTGATCCCCATCTTTCTCTGCTCTTCCAGAACTCTCAGAAGCCGGTTTGACAGTCTGTGAGGGTTTTTTGAAGAGTTTATCTGGTTTACGAGAGTCTTTGGAAACTGACTGCGTCTTCTGAAGCTGATTTCCTTTAACACTTGCATCTTTCGTCTGTTTTGTGCCTTCATCCTTCTTTTCAGGATTTGGAGCGAGAGTCTACACACACACACACACACACACACACACACACACACCAGGGGTAAAAACAGACATAAGATGCAGTTCTCATTCAGAATTGCTCGAGCATATTGTCGTACAGGAATTCAATGTAATTGTACCATGGTAAAAAAAAGTTACTCTTACCTGCAATAAGTTCTTCCAGTTGCGGGAATATTCTTGAACTTCTGTTGGGGGCATAATGTTTGGCTTCACAGATTTTGGTTTAGTTTTTTCCTTATTTACAACAGGTTTCGTGTGGTAGAAGAACGTCTTTTTCTTATCAGGTTTCTTTTTCTTCTTAGTATGCTTTGCTTGACCATTAGTCTGAACACTAGCAGCATGTTTATTCGGCTTAACTTTAGACATCGTTAGGTTTGATCTAGGTAACCTGAGTGATAAAACACTAGGGTGTCGTTCAGCTTTTCTGTTATTATAATGAGCACGCACTGGCTCTAATAAATATCACTGTCTGTTCACATGTTATTTCGTAGCTTTCTATCATTAACGCAGATATACGACATGCATTTTAGCGCGGACAATAGTAAACACATATGGAAAATATATATAACTATTTGACAATATATTAACTTAAAAGCGTTAAGCGCAAATATGACTATAAGAACGATCCACAACTATACCATGAGACAACCATGCTGATGGAACTTTCTGTCGTCCGTGTTACAACAATAGGACCCGTGTAGAAACTGTATGTGGATGAACGTTCCGCACTGTATTTCTGGTCCAGGGGTTTTCAAAAGTTTAGGGGGAAAACAGCGTAAAAATGCAAACATAAATAAATAATAAGATTGTAATAAAATGTTATTGAACTAAATAAATCCATAAATAATTTGATTAAATTGATTAAAATAATAAATATAGCCTTTACACAGGGATGCACGATATATCGGGCACCATATCAGTATATCTTTCGACATATCAGCTGATACGTGTTAATTTTTTAATGTTATCGTCATCGGCCCGATAAGAAAACTTGGCCGATATATTAAAGCCGACAATAATTTATTATTTCCTTCAGCTGACACACTTCAGATTGCTTGAAATATGATTGGGATTACTTCAAAAAAGGAAAATACATGGACAAAAATGGGCACCCATAGGAATGAATGGGATGAAATTCAGAGCATTCTTGTTGTTTTTTTGTAAAAAAAAATAAATACAAATAAATAAATCCAATACAATGTATATCTAACATACACACAAACGAAGGGCTGATCCTGTACACAACATTCTCAAAATGGCAAAAACTCTCACTCATACACACACACACACACACACACACACACACACAAAACACAAACAATGCATTCAATGAGCCTATGACAGAGCTGTTTTTTTTTTTTTTAAATAAAAATTCACTCACACATACAAAAAGAAAGAATTGAATGTCTGACCATGTTGTTTGGTATGATCCAATCATCCACCTGGCTCATCAGACTTTCTAAATGACCTACTACTTTTATCTAAGCATATTTTGGCATCTTTGTAGTCTCACCTAACACAGATATATATATATATTTTTTAATTACAATTTTAACTTGTGATAGTCAAAAACTTAAGAGGTCAAATTCATTTTATACAGTGGTTCATAGAGTTCAGCCTATATGCAGCCATTGAGTACTATTAGCTAGTGTCTATTGATATTATTGGTTTAATTCTTAATTTAATACCAATATAAGACACCAGATGCCAGCAAAGACACTTCATCTTTAGGTTGTAACTCTCTGACCTTTGTCGAATGGCATTTTTAATGTAGTTAAAGAAATATTAAATATAACATAAAAATAAGCATAATTTACATAGCAAATGTGGTACTTTTAGAGGTAAATAGATTCAAAAATACCCCCAAAACAAAACAAAAACCACCATAAATGGATAGTATAAATTTTATCGAAGACAGTGATATAACATTTATAAAAAATAAAAAATTGAGAGACCTCTGTGCCCACATTTGTCCACGAACGAACAATTAAGGGCTGTTAAGTGAATAGGGCATGAGGGTAAGTTATTTAAAAATGTAATAAATAATTCAGAAAAGGAGACTTTAATACAACTCTTCAAAGATGAATATGTTTCAAGCTCTGAATTAAAAGTCACTTTGATATATTATAATATAAGATATTTATTATAATTTAAAAATATAAAATATAATAAAAATTATAATATTTAAATTCATCCTTTATTTATTATAATAAGCAAAGAAGAAATGTTCTTATTTGAACTCTTAAATTAATGACAAAAAACATCCAAGTCTTTATTATGCCATTTTTAATAGGCTACATGATTTTAAATGATTGAAAATGAATGACCTGTGAATTTTTTAGACATTTCAGGTAAACTTGAATTGACAGGAGGATCATATACAGTATAACTGTGCTTGGCTGTTACAAATATTTTCACTGGTAGAATCCTCAGACCAGAAATGAGAAGAATGGAAAGATTCTCTCAGTAAAGGAAGGTTGTTGTGAATGAGCACAGATGAGTGTCAGTTAGAGGATCAGAAAATGACACTTTTCCTTGATCCCAGTCCAGCAGAACTCCCACACTCTCAAGTCTCTCTTTAGCACTAAAGGGAGGGAGTGTAGGCTTGCTCTAGGTAATGTGAGAAATATTCTTTATTTTTGAACCACACACACCAGACATCTTTGTCAAAGAAAGTAAATCCCTTTCTTTGGTTGGATGCTGTTGTAATTCCAAGAGTCCATTGTGTATTACCCCCAACCTCCACATCCCAGCAGTGTGATCCTGAGTTAAAGCCTCCGGGACACATGGATAGTAGTGATGTATGTCTCGAGACCACTTTTACGTGGTCTCGGTCTTGTCTTGGTCTCGGACCTCTCGGTCTTGTCTAGGTCTAGCTGTCTCAGACCGACATAGTGGTCAGGGGATTGAGCAATACAATACTACAATATCCACGACGATATCCGCAACGTATTGAAGCGCGCGTCCGAGTGAAGACAGTGCGGTGCGCGCGAGCCACGCGAGAAAACACTGTATCCGCGCCAGTGGCGGCACTGATCGCAGCGGCAACGAGCACTTTGATCACTTGATTTAATAAACACATATCATGTACAGTTTTTGATATATTAATATTTAGTAAAACACATATCAGTGACATGATGGGTTTCACCTTCATTCAGGAGATTTTGGGTAACTGCACAACTGACAGATGACTTTGAGCGCACCGCCAACGTTGTGTGTGTGTGTGTGTGTGTGTGTAACCATAGCGACAAAAACGACCAACTTTCGGATCCTGCACTTAAGCCTATAATTTCGTTTTTAAAAATATAATTATGTATTTAAAAGTTGCAGAATGGATTCATTTGGAGACTTCGAAATCAGCAGAGATAGGCAGGCAAATGCAAAACAACATTTGACAAGTTATTGCTTAGCTTCAACACTAATGTTTTTTTCCCCTCCGGTCTCGACTTGGTCTCGGTCTTAGTCTCGACTTGGTCTTGGTCTCGACTTGGTCTGTCTTGGTCTTGGTCTTGGTCTCGATACCATCTGGTCTTAGTGTCTTGGTCTCGGTTTAGGCGGTCTCGACTACAAGTCTAATGGATAGATGTAGCCTGGTTGAAACCAGACCATTCTCAGTTGTAACTGTTATGGTCTGGCAAAGCGTCATAGACAAATCATTTCCAGAGGGGCGTCACCAACGGACGTCGCGGATAGACCTAAAACCCAATCAGAGCGATGAAGGAGATGACGTATGCAGAGCGGGTGTTGTTCTTTGCTCGGTTTTTAACAAAAAGGAAACGTTCAAATCGCTTAAAACAGACGCGATAGCTGATTCGAACGAGCGATGTTTGACGGCGGCATCCATCTTTGTAATGTAGGCTACAAAATCTGCTTCAAAATCCCAGCGCTGTCGTCATCGTGTAAAGCCCGCCCCAACGTTTCTGATTGGTGCCGCGATTTCGACGGATTGGAAATGGGCTTGAACCAAGGGGGTAATCCATCGACCGGAAGTTGAAGCCGGCCGGGTGCCGCCATGTTGTAGCAGAACTTCACTTGCGCTAGCATTTCCATTGACTCCCATTCATTTTGGCGTCACTTTGACAGCGAATAACTTTACATCTGAGGCGTTTAAAGACTCCATTTGTCCATTATTTATTTCTAAAGAAACACGACAATGTATAAATGGCTCCATTACCTTCTATGTTACACTATGGCCCCGTAGAAACCGATTTAGTAAAAATAGGCTAACGATTGCGTCATAACCACTGGACTCTCTGTCGCGCTGTACAGAAATTACCGTACAGACAGGAGGAGAAGCTCGCAGGCAATCGGGGGGACGTCCCGTTAAGGGAGAAGCCCATAGATAATGAGTCCATAAAAGCAACGGAATACTTACTCCTGCTCACTCACGCCAAAGAACTCTTTGCTCAAGTTCCTTGTCTCTGCAAGATTAACGTTGGCAATTTTCACGCACAGCTACTAGAAGATTAACGTCTGTCAGACAGGTTGCTCACGTCATCAAGCTTAGTTTGAGTCGGTTTGAGTCTGCGCGTCAGGAACGGAAGTGCTCAAAAATCGCTAAAAATGGGCTTCAACTGTCTCAACTGAGTTCCAATGAGATGGCTCTGTCCACTTCTTATACTGTCTATGGCTTGAACAAAGTCCTTTTAGGCAAGCCATGCCCCTCGGCCGCCATCTTGGCAACGCCTCCGGGCAGCTATTTCGGACTAACAAGACCAGGCTTCTATCTAAATGAATGGGCAGAGTGTCAGAACTGCAGTTTCACTGGTCACCGGGACATAAAAACTGCTTGTATAGAAACAGCAGTAAAATATGATAAAAACAAGTTTGATGCCTTTGCCCCAAAATAAGGTTTAAAAGGCCTTTTTCCCCACAGGTTATATGTTTACTACGCATGCGCAAGGGTTCTCGTCTCCGCTGTCGCAAACCTCAACTGTGCGCATGCGTCAGTGGAACCAGACGATAGGCTTACATGTTTCCCGGCTTGACTGTTAAAAGCAGACGATTGGCTTTCCAGCGGGAGGGGCGGGGCATGTGCGTACAACCGCCATCTTTGGCGTTACGGGTTTTCCCTATATATTTGTATTGAGGATTGAGGAAGTGGCATGTCTCTATATAAATTGTCTCTGGGTTGAATGAGCTCTTTGCCAGACTAACTTTCAGAGCAAATTTAAATTTGCCGGAAGTTGTCTGGGTTTTCCCAGGCTAGGATAGATGTCAAATCTCTCTGGGTTAGCAGGAAATGGTCGAGTGTTCATGGTCCATGTCAGACTGGTCAGATCATTACACAGGTTGAGTTCGGGATGTGCAGTGTTGGGGTCCAGATTTACATGAGCTGGTGAGACAAAACAATCAAGATAGATGTTCACACATCCCATATTTACTCTGTCATAAACACCAGAAGATATTTTAAAGACTCGCCATTTTGGACAACATCTCGCATCTTCAGCCAGACTCCAAATGCCAGGTTTCCCAAGTGATTTGCCACATTAAGCAGAGCTCCAGAACTCATCCGTGGATCCTGATGTGGGCTCTGGGCACTCTGCAATGGGTTTGGGTTCACAAGCAGAGAAGAGCGACAGGAGGCAGAACACTTACCTTTCCATTGTGGCCTTAAAGTTCTGGAAAAGAGTGGAAATTATTAATTATCACTCCACTAAAGGATAGTTAAAGCCCCCTTGGCAATTACTTTATACCTTAAAAATCACTTTTGATCACCAAAATTACATATTCAAACGTTTTTTTTCAGTGAATTTTTTTTCTTCATGCCTTAAAATAACTTGAATGTAACTCTACACCCTTGCTTCATTTAGTATACGCGGTTCTATGAATATGCAAATAGCCTCCACTCACTCATTTTTACACTTGTGAACTTCTTCCTGCTGCCCTTTTGAAGTGCGTTCAACTTCGTCAAGTAGACGAGGGAAGTTTATTACGACAGGTCCTCGATCCCTCGATTTTGACAGAGAGAGCGAGTCAATCGCACACTTCCCTACTATATAGTAGGAGAAAAATAGTATGTGACAAAAGAAGCATGTCCACAGTACTCAAATAGGCAAAAAGTACCCGGATGACCTACTACTATCGCTGATATTCTGAAATGTGTATACGATGGACACATTACTATCCCATGAGGCCACGGGATTTATGAATGGGTCACGGGACAATAACAACATGACGGATGTTGCTGTAAGACTGGAGAAACTGGAAGAACTGGAAGAGAGGGCTATTGTCTGAGAAAACAAAGGAAAGTAACATTTTGAACTTTCTTGCTATATTACCATCCCCATTCGAGACAAGATCACACTTGAGTTGATCACCTCCCAAATTACACATCATTCCCTTCACCCATCCCTACCTGAATTCACCCCAAAATCTATGGTTTAATTATGAACAATTATCATACAGTATTATACATGTTTGGTATCATTTGAAAGGCCTCAGTGCGACTGGTACAAATGTCTCATTCCCAAAGAAGTAAACCAAAAAAGGTTAAAAAAAAGTTCTTAAGAGTTTAGAGATAACTTGCACACAGAGGAGGGTGTGTCTTCCAGGCAAGTGGCATCCTGCCCAAAAGATGTCAACTCTGAATGCAAATTCCCATTGTTAGCAAATGTTTCCATATTAAATAATGTTGTCTATGTAAAGAAATGCAAGGAGAGGCTCAGGGCGATTTGTCGCTCAAATTAGCCGAGTGTGTGCAAGACACTCTGCATCATGCATTTTCTAATGTCAGGTTCGCATCTTTTCTCTTTATTCCAGAGCATTTGATGTTTTGTATTTGTTATCTTTGAACGGATTATGAAATTGGCATACCTGACGTAATAAATTGTTACATTTGATTTTATTCTGACTGACTCTGAAATTGTTTTCCCAAGTAGAATAAACAGATTCGTATGTTACCGCAAGACTGCGTCACATTAGTGATGACTAATATTTGGCACTAATTCAAGTGTACTTGGTTTGCAAAGTGTTGGCGGCTGGCGCACATTTAAGTTGTTTTGTACGCGTGTTTCGGGCGTGCTGTTTCCTTGTGGCTTAAATAACTAAATAAGGTAAAATAATAAACTTTCAAAAGTCTGAACTTAAAGTCGGATATTCCAATCCATTTATTAACATAACGAAAAATAAAACATTTTTTAAACTTAACTCAAGTCAGTCTCCATGATTACACGCCGTGCCTCGCGGTCAAAAACCTCGCTGTGCGCCACACCTGCATTAATGAACCCTGGTCTTAAGTTGACTTGTGCCAGAACACAGTGCCAACCCATCCCAATACAAAGAATGGCTCCAACACAAAGACAAGAAGTGAATTTCCATTTAGGGCAGCAAAAATGCTGGTTGACCAACCTAAATCTGGGTGTGTCTTACCTCTGTTTTAATTTAATGTTACTTTAGATAAGTGTACGTGCACCACGTCATGGCCAATCCAAAGCTATTATAAGAGAAGTAAAGTTGGTTGATGAGCATGTTTCTCTGAATC
The DNA here is from genome assembly GCA_029959095.1 of Rhinichthys osculus. Classification (NCBI taxonomy): domain Eukaryota; kingdom Metazoa; phylum Chordata; class Actinopteri; order Cypriniformes; family Leuciscidae; genus Rhinichthys; species Rhinichthys osculus. The sequence goes on from JARWKJ010000014.1 coordinate 34,429,037, forward strand.
TCTGCACACTAAACACACTGACTGATTGTCCTCCAGACAGAAGAGTTTGAGTTTCTCACCATGCACATCACAAAACGTTTTTTAACACAAGATTACTAGGAGGTTCAGCTTTCGAGGATCTCCTCCTGCAGACCGGACACGGGCGAGTTTTCTTTGATCTCCAGAACTGTTGAAGACACTCTTTACAGAAACTATGACTGCATGACAGGACAACAGGAGATTTGAAGATCTCCATGCACACAGGACAAGAAAGCTCCTCCACAGATAACGACTCACATTTTCATTTTAAGAACTCCATTAATCAAACCTGACTGTCTATTCAGACATAAAAGCCTCAACCCCTTCCCGTTTCATTTCTGTTTTTGCTCAGATACTCCATAGATAGAGGAACCATGGCAGGAGCAGAGAAATAAAGCCACTTCCTGATATCTTTTACAAGAGGAGGTTTTTGATTCCCCTATTACCTATTCAAACTTGTCCTGAAATGAAAGAAATGCACTAAAAAGATTATGATTGTGCAAAAAAAAAAAACTAGCACTTACCATTACTAACGCGTAAGAATCACTTGCTACAAGAATATTATTAAATGACTGCTAGAGTTTAAAAGAAAAGCCTCGTTCCCTCCATGCATGTAATAAAGTCTCCATAAGACCTGGTTATGCACACATTATCTATATACTGTATATAGATTACATAACTACACATCAAAAAAGAAACTCAATTAGTAGTTCAATATTTTATATAAAATTTCATTTTTATTTAAGACATGTTCATATACAGTCATCCAGATTCATCTAACAGTGCAAAAGTGTCTAATATCAGCCTAAAATCAGCCGCATTTCATTATTTACATGATAAAAGAGCAGTAAATATTTCAAACAACTGAAAGATTCAAATGCACACTTCATCCAAAAACTCATTTAAATTAAAGCCCAAACTTACGTTGAAGTAGTTTTTAAAATGAGCAAAAGAAAAACAAGCAAAACATCAGTCATACACTGAACAGAATACCCAGTGCTAAAATGCATTTAACCGGTTAATAGTATACCATATCATTATGATTAAATGTCTATCAAATATATTACAAAAAAATAACTGAAAACCATCCATGTACTTCACAAAGTCAACGGGTAATTTTTTTTTTCACTTCAAGCATTATAGTCCTTCACGCCTATTGTGATCTCAAAACTCTGGCCAGTTGATAATACCAAGAATATCAAAATCGACTGCTGGCGGAAGATCTTCCTATTTAGCATCTAAACTCTGGATCAGTCTCCCTAGCATTGTCCGGGAAGCAGACACACTCTGTCAGTTCAAAGCTAGACTAAAAACACATCTCTTTAACCTGCCATACAGATAGAGAATTATACATTCCTATTATTCAAATCAGTTAAATGATTATTATGCTGCATAGATTAGGTCATCCGGAACCGGGAACACTTCCTACAACACCCGATGTACCCGTTTCATCATAAGAAGAATGGCATCTACGCCAATATTAGTCTTTCTGCTTATTCCGAGGTTTACTGTAATGGGCCGGATCCGGGCCGTATCCGGACCAGACGGTGGACCTGCGCCTGGACACGACCACAACACATCCCTGAAGTGTCAGCAGAGATAGTGTCAACTAGACTCTCCCCTGTGAAGGCATCATCGGCACTGATCCTCAACAAACCTGTCTCCATACCGGTGTGTCAACTTTTTCCACCTTTGTTGCCATTGGCTTAGGGGAAATTAAATTTAACATTTAATTTAATATTCAACAATAATATTGATCTGCCTGCATTGTCCCTATCATACAAGAACTGAGCTGGACGATGACATCACTGTTTACTCCAGAGCGCCTATATATATATATATAAAAAATTAAATAAAAAAAAATTAAAACAAAAATGAAACATCACTGAACTTACTTAAACTGGACTGTGACTCTATTTTCTTCTGTAACAAACTTTTTTGCATTATTTTCCTGTCATCTCTGTAAAGCTGCTTTGAAACAATCTGTATTGTAAAAAGTGCTATATAAATAAATGTGGTTTGAAGTACATACCATCTATATATATATATATATGTTGCATGTTATCTCTGAAATACAGATATTAGCATTTTTAAAAAGGTGGGATTAAAAATGGCAGCTGATATTGGTTCAGTTGTCACACTAGCAATGTGTCTGATACAGTATCTGAGCAGAACTCAAACATAGGGTACTTTACAAGAGAACTATGTACTAAAAACTGAAAAGTTTTTCTTTTGCGTTTTTTGTAAAGTTATTATGCGGCCAGGCCAGTAGTTGGCGATGTCACTTTGTAAAACAACATTACATGCCTATAGACTACAGATTATAAAACACCTATAGACAACACTTGAGTTTTTGTAGTTTATATTCAGGCGATAATGGCCAAAAGCAAAATAAAAAGTTTTCCGTTTTTAGTTTAAAGCAATGTCGTGTAAACGGCAGTACGGCACAGTATGGTCGTAAGCTAATCCAAACATAACCAGTGATGAACAGCTGACTCTAACGGCACCGAGATGTAAAGACAGTGGAATGATTAAGAGCTGATTTAAAGACAACATTTAACAGACTCAATTTACAGTCTAAGTAACTGTCCCAAACTTTCTCCACATCTGACATGACTTAAACCATCTGCTCTGTTCATGTAACTAAACATGTCTTGACTTAACTTACTTGTCTCACCCAATATCCTATATTATTTTCCACTGAACTTTGTTTCACGTTGTTTAATAAACTGCAATAAAATATATTTTTAAATATTTGCTTTTCATCAGATAATGGGTTATGAGGAATACAATAAAATAAAAAATATAATATATATTTAAACAATATATTATATATTTGCTTTTCATTGGATAATGGGTTTTATGGGTTAAATAAAAATAAATAAATAAATATAAATATTTTAAGTGTTCTTAAATGTAATTCAAAATATATTTTTAAACAATTAACTTATTTTAAATTTTTGCTTTACAACGGATGTTTTATGTGGAATAAAAGATAGAATATAATTTCAAAAGTTTGCTTTTCGTCAGATTAACTTGTCTGACATTATTTCCCTCTGAATTTTGTTTCATGTCACATCACAGACGTTAAATGTATTGCAAAAGCGATTTCATGTTGTCTTTAACTCTAGTTCATTTTACAGCCACTGATGTACACAAACTATGACACCTATTGAATGTATTAATGTCCATTTTGTGATGAGTTCCCCACGCTCACATGGTTGTGCTCACCCGTAGGGCGAGGGGGTCCATATTTTAAATACAGTTGATGTTCAGTTGTGTGTGTGTGTGTTTTAGTACGCAGGTCTGTAGAGCAGTTGTCCATTGAAGAGTCTGCGCTGGATCTCTTTCCACAGCAGACTGCGTTCTCTTTTCGAACCCTTCATGAAGCCGCGGTTCTCCTGCGCTCGGCGTGACAGGTACGGGATGACCTCGTTCACGGGACCGTAGGGAACATACTTGTATACCGGGAATCCTGCCTGACCTGTTCGCAAAAACACACAACGGTAAACTTCCTCAGCACATTTCATTCTATTTATCAGCATCAATATTAAAGGGGACATACAGTATTATGTTTTTTTTTTTACATTTTCAACATGTGTAATGCTGTGGTTTGAGCATGAAAAAGGTCTGCAAAGTTGCAAAGCACAAAGTCCCTCCAGCGGGAGTTATTCTCTATATCAGTGTCACTGTTTCTGAACTCCCTGAAACGCCTCCATTGTAGTCTTGAGTTTCTCCCAGGAGCGAACACGTCACAATATTCCTCATTTAAATAATTCCTCCCCAATGGCATACGCAGAATAAAGGGGCGGGGCCTGGTTGAGTTAGTTAGTAGTGTGTAGAAGCTCACGGTTATTAGTAAGGGGCGTGGCATTCAACAAACATGCGGTTGACCAATCACAACACACAGATCCAGCTGACCAATCAGAGCACAGTACGCTTTTTAGAAGGAGGGGCTTCATAGAGACAGGAACTAAACAGAGCGTTACTGACAGACTGGGAAGAGAGGAGCTGCAACAGTGTAAATGTGTTTTTTGAACATTCAAGCGTGAAAACCTATAGACCCCTTTTGCGCCGACGTCACAGTTACGTCACGGCGCTAGCTGGAGGCAAAACAAGGCTTGGCCAATACAAACCAGCACAGATTCGGCTACATAATAAGGAGCTTAAATTGTTGTTATTATTACTAAATGTCATCTTGTTGTGTTGTTTGGTGCAAGAATCAATGAAAAATGAATATGCTGTTTCTGGAAATTTTATTTCAAGAAAATATTCACGTCATCCACTCAAGTCTTGTACATGACCATTCAGCACAAAGTTATAGGCATCTAAAGATTTATATATGTTTTTCTTTACGATCGGTTTCTCTATAAGGTAGGTGTAGAAGTCAGGCCCCTCAACCGAGGTAACGTTAATCCTGTCAGATCGTCCATGTGAGCGTGTGAGCGTGTAGGCTACGGGTCGGCCAATCTGGTTCCGTCCGTTAAAATTAACTTTTGAAAATAGCAATCGCGGTCCTGGACAGTGAGTGACCTTACACATTAAGATAAAATCTGATTTTCTCCAGTCATTGCTAACAAAACTTGCTAACTAGCGTTAGTGAAGCGGCCAGAGGGATCGTTCTGCCTCCACCTAAGCTCCGCCCACATAAAAACGTCACCATGTTTACCAAGTGAAAAAGGGGTCTATTCTAGTAGAGCCCAAAAAGTAAATCTAATATTAAAGAGGACCTGTTATGCTTTTGCAAAGTCTTGATGTCAACATCTGTTCTTTCCCACACTGCTCTTTTTCCACTTACCCAACGGGAAGCTGATCTGGTCGCACATTCCAAGCAGCTGTCCAAAGTAAACCTTGTTCTCAGTGGGAGAGAGACTCATCTCGTTCATTCTGTAGAGAAAAACACACACACGCCCAGCAATAGCATTAGATACTGAGCTGAATGTATTTTATGCATCTCTTCTCGGCTCTAGACTCACTTGTCCAGTGTGAATTTGACCGTGTCCTCATTGTGAGACGCCACCATGACATTGGCCATCCTGTTGAGATTAATCTCCTCCAGAATGAACTCCAGACACCTTACAGAGAGAGATAATGGTTAATAAAAGCTTCTGGGGCTCGATCATTGACAGTGACAGAAGAATAAAAGAAATTAATCCTGAAATATTTGATTCTGTTTGTAGCAACAAGTCAAAACATTCCCGTCACAATGTGCGTGCGAATATTCCCAGTGTTATGATGACGCACAAAGAGTGACATTGATGGGCAAACAAGGTCAGCAGGTGTGTTTGGTGTTGAATAAACTATTCATTTGAGATGAGACGCGAAACTAAATTAAATGGTACATTCTGTTTTCAATATACATTTCAATTTACATTTAAAACAATGTATTTTTGCTTTTGATCCGATAATGGGTTATGTGGAACAAAATAAAATATATACATTTAAACAATTAAATTATTTTTTAAATGTTTGCTTTTCTTAAGATAATGGGTTGTGTGGAATCAAATTAAATTAATTAAATGTTCTAAAATATATTCATTGTTTAAATATACATAAAATCTTTTTGTTTATTTGTTTATTTATTTTGTTTACATAAACCATGATCCAATGAAAAGCAAATACTCAAAAATATATTACCTTTTTTAAATATATATTTGATTTTCATTAGATAATAGGTTATGTGGCATTAATGTATAATTAAATGCTTGTTTTTTTGGATCACATAATGGGTTGTGTGGAATAAAAGTACTTAAATAATTGTTTTTTTTTTTGTTTTTTTAAATCTGTGCCTTCCCCCACCACCCCCAAAACAATAGTTTCATCTTTCTCACATTATATTTAAGGTAATGACCTTATAAAAGTCCTTTTCACCACATGGTTTAAATAGATGCACATTTCTTTTACAGTGTTTATCAGTATTTCATTATTGTACTATAAGAGGCGGACAGAGTACAGAGCTTTGTTACTTGAGTAAAAGTACAGATACCCCTTGCTAAATTTTACTCAAGTACAAGTAAAAGTACTACAGTCAGATGTCTACTTAAGTAAAAGTACTAAAGTACTTGTTTTTAAAAGTACTTGAGTATCAAGAGTACAAGAGTAGATTTTCTAAAAATTGCATTAGTAATCTACTGCCACAGTGCGAAAAATGTTAATGTTAATACCTTGGAGAATGTAAAAGGAATTGAAAGTAAAATCAAGTCATTTTCATCTTTTTACCATGTTGCTTTATTTAATTTAATAAAAATTTTGGGGGGTCCCATCTTTAAATGCGGGGACAACACACACACACACACACCACATGTAAGGGTGGCGCTGCCAATAAAGCACCTAAAAGCTGTCACAAAGAACCGGCAAAAGGAATGATTATGAATATGTAAAATATAGCAAGGAGATATTTTAATTGTTTATTAATAAACACTTGTTAATAAACAAGTGTTTTCTTTGTCAGTGTCGGCTAAGATGAAGTTGACGATAGTAGGCTACCTTATACACTGAGTTTCGGTTCATTTATGAGACGAGATCCAGTTCACGTGCCGGCGCCTCCGTTTCTTATCTATCGTCTGCTATTTACTTCTTATTTATTAAACCCAGGCAATTGGTTGATGAAACATTGATTAAAATTAACATACAATTAATGCAAAACGAAATTCAGGTTAAAGAAAGGTTTTGTGTTTTCTGTTTGATGTCTCTGTGAAAGTTTTAAAGCATTTTTTATGCCGCTTTCAGAGCGCTCACGTCCGTAACGGAGAACACGTCCGTAACATTGTTTTTTCCTCATAAATGCAAACCCGAAAAATAAAATAAAACAAAATTAATATTTTATGTACTGTGGAGACTGAGCGCCAACCCTTCTTCATTCGCTGGGTAGTAGCCTATTTTGGTTTGCGCAGTGTAATTCACATAATCAGTAAAAATATATTTTGCCTCCTAAAGTTTTTTTTATTAAGAAATCAGAAATCCCTCGCCTCGTGGCTACGCCACTGCCACATTTGAACCTGACTGTGTTAAACACACCACATACTCAAGAACATCAAACCAAATGCTTGGCTTACATTAATGTGTAATATAAAATCTGACCATGGAGTTGACTTTGGCGGAAAGCTGAAAGTGATTGCTGATAGGCTGTCCCAATCAGTGGCACCTGCACAATCCAATCACATTTGGAGAGGGAAACAACAAATTGAGGGTTTCCGAGATTTTTTTTTTTTTTTTACTCGGGTACTCACGGTTATGGATAGAAATGTATTGGAGTAAAGAGTACAATATTTGCCTCTCAAATGTACTTGAGTAAAGTCATGAGTACTCCCCAAAAATGATACTCGAGTAAAGTACAGATCCCTCAAAATTGTACTTAAGTACTGTACTCAAGTAAATGTACTCAGTTACTGTCCGGCTCTGTGTACTATACAGTATACTATATTACTATGTTCTAGGTTATATAACTATATTGCTCTAATAAAGCTAAATATTTCTACAAGTTAACAAAAATCCACAGCAATCAAAGTATGAAAATACTGCTTGTAAATTATATGGTGGGTGCGATGATATGTTTTATCAATGCTTTTTTCCATTTAAAATATGCGCTTTAACTGCAAGGCACGTACTTGTGGTACATCCTGTTGGTGGCCTCATAGTCGGGGTTGATGGGGTCTTCATAGCCAATCTCTGCCGCCCGAGTCCTCTCCTGATACATGTACGCTCCTCTGACCAGCTTAGCGCCGAAGTACCAGCCCTCCCGACGCGACAGCTCCACATCCACAGACACATTATCATACGCTTCCTACAAGCACAGGTGTTATTTTATTGACTTTGTCATGGGATTTATCACACATGTAAACAGAATTATAGCAATAAAACCATTAGAAAGTGGTAGGTAAGGTCTTCTGACAGTCGTTTCCCACTAATACTATATCATGCTGACTCATTCTGTGGCTGCGGGACTTTGAGATGTACAAATTATTGAAGAAAAAGTAACATAAAAGCCTAAATTACAAATTATAAAGAAAAAAGAAAAATTCTAGAGCTTTCAGCCTACTCAGCTCTGATTGGTCAGACAGCCCAAGTCTGTTGTGATTGATCTACTCTGCTCTTTTCTTTATATTTTTGGGTTAACAACCTTATTTTAATGATAAGACTTATTTATTGCTATTTAGTCATGAATGCAAAATGGAGTAAGCATACTCGCACACAAATACATGCAAAAAAAAAATAATTTCTAGCATTGCTAATCTGACATTTTGCAGCCTCCTCAGAACACTAAAATGCAGTCAATGAAAACCAAAAAAGTTGCATGGTTCAGTTTAAACTGACTGGTGTACAGCATTCAAAGGAAAACGTATCTATGTTTTTCTTCTCAGCAACGCAATTTTGCTGCAGTGCAACATACTTGGGCGTGAGTTACTGTAAATATGATAATCCTTTAATCATCCACAGTTTGGCACGATAAATGAGAAGTCTGGGTGTGGCAAAGATCGGCAGCTGATTTTGAAGGTGCGGACGTGTGTGTGTGTGTATGTGTGTGTGTGTGTGTGTGTGTTTAGCTTGAATTGGAATGTGTGTGTGTGTGTGTGTGTGTAGGCAGATGCATATATGAAAAAAAAAAAAAACCTAACCGTAAGTAAATTCTAACAAAAGGTTTCTCAGTTGTTTTTTGTAGTATTAGGTGTCCTAAATAACATACTAAAAGTTTACCAAAGTTTGACCACTCCACTAGAAAGGTGTACTTTTCAAGATGGCGTCCAAGATGAGCAGGAAGCCCTTAAAATATCCTAACTCCTTCATTATTTGACCTAGCTAAGTAATCTTGGTGTCTAACCCCATGTTTCCTGGGTCTATGAATCCATTGGACTTGTCTGCACTGACATGATTACATACTTATGGAATACATGATTTTGTGAGATTACTGTAAGGTTTTATCTTTGTTTGGGGTGAACCAAAGATGTAAACGATTTAACCCATGTCATGTAACTCCTACTCCTTTTTTTGCTAAAACACAGACTTGACATTCAATGTAAAAGTTATTGCACCCAAAAGTACCGGTAATTTAAATTGGAGTTGTATAACATTGATCATAAACAACTCTGAATTAGCCCAAACAGAGGCCTGTGCGTGAACCCTCTAAAATGGTCACTCATTTCAATTGGAATAAGGTAATACATATGTAATGCATCCTCTATAGATGTTTTTGAGTATAAAGGTGGCATTATACGAAACTAAAATTCACAATTTTCAGAAATTCAGAAGATGGTAGAAGAGAATACTGACATTTGATATTGCTTGCCTCATTGAAATGCCAAAACATGTATCAGGCACCAGTATTCCTGGTCTAGGAGGAATACAAAGGAGTAATGGTCATTTTAAGGACCTGACGGCCGCCATTTTGAAAATGGGGCCTTTTTTGGAGTCAAACTTTGGTAAACTTTTAGTATGTTTTTAAGTACATCTGATACTACTGTAAACCACTGAGAAACCTTTTGTTTGGGATCAAGCCGTATTTGCAGCTGGCTAGTGTTTCAGCGACTCACTTTAAGGTAGCACTGGTAGGTGTTGAAGATGTTGGGTTTTTCCCTGTTGAAGATCCTTTGCATCTCCAGGGTCAGTCTGCTGATGGCCGGCTGGAAATACGTCTGTTCTGCGTCCACCATCAGCCTCACGCCGTTCTCCACAGCGTGCTGGAACAAACACACACATTCACACACTTTTCAGCTGTAACAGTGCACTTCAGTAAACACAGTTACATAACCATCACGCCTGCAGGAGACCTTTATTTCCACCACAATGCTGCTGTCATGGTCAACAACAGACGAAGACTGGGAACAAACTAAACACTTCTCAGACCGAAAACAGCTGAATAAGCAAGAAGAAGAAAAAACTAACTGTTAAAGCCAGAAAAAAAAAACATAATATAAAATGCATGCAAGAACAAAAAATAAAAATATATTATCAAGTATACATTGTACAGTATAAAATGAAACACAAAGTTTACATTTATTTGTATTTGATTTTTAAAATATAATTTAACAATAACATAAATGTACATGTAATATTACATTTATATGTTACTTTTACATTTTATAGCAAAAATGTCATTATATATTTTTATATACAGAATTTTACACACAGTACAATATTTATATATATATTGTGTATATATATATATATATTTTTGTGTGTGTTTGTGTGTGTGTGTATATATATATATATATATATATATATATACACATATTTGTACATACAAAATATTTTACAATTATTTTGTTTTATGGTTATTACATCATATACACAGTGTTTGTGTGTGTGTGTGTGTGTGTGTGTGTGTGTGTGTATTTATATATATGTTTTTTTTGGCCAATCAAAACTACAATAATCTTTACTGAAAGTACTCATATAAATGTGGTCTATTCATTGAATTGTTTCAGTTTAGGAATTCACAAGCTGAAATACTGTGGATAAATGACTTCAGCATTTGCGAAGATAAAAAGGTTTTCATCTAACTCACAAATCTTTTATTTAACAGCCTCAGCGTCAGTCTTTATAGAGATTAAGACTGGAACATTTTGTATTTGGTTTATTCTAACTCTTCCTTGAGTTTGACATTGTATTTTTAAAAACATTTCTCTCTATAATGCTTTTTTTGTCTGCTTATCTCACAGAAGATAAAGAGTCAGTCTTACGAAAAGACGTTCCTAAAGAATAAGAAGTTAAGGCAAGTCGATGGGAAGGTTATGTCTGTTTTATCGTCCACCTGACAACATTCTTGTGTCGTTTAACATGTTTAACAAGGTTAACAAACAAGGTTAACCGAGTGATACTTTTCCACCAGAATCATTTCTACTTATCTATTTATCAAAGTCTCCTTGATCAAAAACAGATGTGCAAACACAAACCAGACGGAAAATGAGACGCTTTTGCGTCAGATTAAGAAATGTGTTTGGTTAATGTCTGATCAGGGTCAAGTCACTCTGAGAGAGTGATGTCAAACATCAAATGCACACAGACCCAGTGTAAAAAATCAAGCGCTACCGCCTGATTTCTGTCGTAACGTTTATGTAAACTTTAGATGTGCCAATCACCATCAAACAGTCCAAGAAATCTAAGATCATTTACCCAAACAGCATCTACAGAGTAACTTTGTAAAGTTCTGGTGATAATACCTTGGCTAGGACGTCCATTCTCTGTAGCATCCTCTTCATCTGTTTCTCCTCTTCATCAGTGAATTTGCTCAACAGAGGCTCCAGGTGACCACTCTTTGGAAATACACAGAGTTCGTATGAGCGGAGTAGCGTTTGTGTGCTTAGACACATTTTTTTGTGTGTGCTTGTGTGTGTGTTACCTCCATGTTAGGAACCACAAGCAGGTTGGAGATTTTGGTTCTGTCATTGATGAGACTGTTCCAGTCCAACAGATCAATGGTTCTACAAGAAAAAAAGAGAAACATGGTCAAACACACAAGCACACACACACACTTGTGTGTAGTTTAGGGACCGGGAAAATCAGTTTAAGTGACAGATGAGGACTTTTACCCTGATGAACCCAGTTTCTCTCCAGTAAACCAGTTTTCAATGTCTGATTTAGCGCCTACTCCCAGTTTGATCAAACTGTCCTGCAGATAAACAAAATAATAAAAAAGACAAAGAAAGATAAATGTAAATGTGTATATTTTAAAATGAATATACAGTTTAAAAGTTTGAGGTCAATAAGATTTTTTTTTTTTTTAAAAGAAGTCTCTTTGCTCACCAAGGCTGCATTTATTTGATCAAAAATACAGTAAAAAGATTGAGAAATATTACAATTCAAAATAACTTTACTTTAAATGTATTCAAATTTATTCCTGTGATTTGAAAGATGAATTTTCAGCATCATTACTCCGGTCTTCTAATATGCTGATTGGCTTATTACGATTTTATCTTACTATTATCAATGTTGGAAACCGTTGTGCTGCGCATTATTTTTGTGGAAACAGTGAAATATTTATTTGAATAGAACATTTAAAACACATTTTTATTTTTTTATTTTAAGAATATTAAATGACATTTTTTTAATAAATACAAACATTTTTTTTATACATTAGTCATAATAAATTGTAAATAGTTTTAAACGCAACATCAAAAATCTAAATAGACGCCCCCTAAACAAAATGTGGTTTTTTTAAAACCCAAATTTCATTTTCTAACTAACATTATTTCCTGCTGAATAATATTGTTCACTTTAAAATGTCACATTACTGCTCTCAAGGCTTGGCGCATAATTCAAAGATTAGAAGATAGGACTGACACATCCTCTCCCCTTTTACCAATCCTGAACAACCCAGAGTTTCTGCCAAGTGCTACGGACTCTGGTTTCAACCTTGGCTGGCTAATGGCATATGTAGGGTAGGTGACCTATTTGAGGAGGGATCACTATTGCCCTTTGATAGTATAGCCTCAAAATATAATTTACCTAGGCAACATTTCTTGCTAATTAGAGATTAGATTTTTAGAAATACTACACTTACTTCCAAATATTCATTCTCAGTAATTGAGAAGGTACTTTTAAACCCTCCCACACAAAAGTTGATCTCCTTCTTCTACAAAGCCCTATGCTCCTATGGTACAGTTGATACCTCGCACCTCAGATTAACTTGGGAAAGAGAGCTTGGGGTGGATATCTCGGAGATTGAATGGGAGACGGTTTGGTCCCTAGCCAATAGGCTTTCAGTTTGCAATAGAGCAAGAGCCATTCAGCTTAGGATCCTCCACAGATTACATATTACGCCAGCTCACTCACCACTCTGTCCCAAATGTAAATCTGACATAGGAGATTATATTCACTGTGTATGGGATTGTCATGTGATCCGGATCTACTGGTCCAGAATTGTAGCTCAATTGAACAACATCTTAGGTTTGGCCTTGGATCCTGACCCTTTGTCTCTTCGTTTCCCATGTAAGCTTATTTCTAATAAGCATAAAAGACGTCTCTTTAGCCTGCTAACTTTTGCTGCCAGGAAGAACTTACTAATGTCGTGGATCAGCGATAAACCCCCCTCTATGAAGGGATGGCATTCAATCATTAGAGAGACTATCCCTCTGGAGCTTCCGACATGTTTTATTCACTCTACAACTGACACTTTTATTCGCACTTGGACACCATATTTGGACAGCATTTGTTTTCTTTTTGTTCATAGAATGCCTTGTTATTGTATGTACACTTATGCGTTTATCTTTGTTGTGTGTCGGGCTACTTATGTTGTTTTGTTTTGTGTTTGTTAAACAAAACAAAAAAATATATGTCACATTACAAATTATAATAGCATTGCAATGTTGTCTTTTAAATTTGCCAAAGCAAACAAATCATTGACCACACTAAATTAGTTTAACATTCCAAAAACCTGTCAATAATCTACTTTTCATACGCATTATAAACTGCACAGTTATAAACTATTATAGACTTTGAGTGCAAAACCCAAACCTGCAGTTGTTGAAGTTCTAGCTTCTGCTCGAGTATTGCCATGCCGTCTTTCCCCTGATGGGCGGCCAACAGGTTGAAGAACCTCCTCCACTTCACCAGCACCTCAGAGAACTGAAGCTTTAAGACAGAACGAGTCAAGATCAATCACACAGATATCAGCTTATTTGAAAGAAATTTGAAAGAGTAAAAAAAAAAAGAGAGAATTACCAGGAACTGCGGGCGGCCCAGTGCGGTCATCTTAATGGCCGAGAATCCATCGACAGAGCTTCCGGCTAAAATACACAGACATCCACACAAATACCTCAATGAACATAGCCTGATATTAAAGTGCCCCTATTGTACTATTTTAAAGATTCCTAATTTTGTTTAAGAGGCTCCTACAAAAGGTTTACATGCATCTAAGGTCAAAAAACACTTTAATTTTCTCATAATTTACATTGCAGCATCACCTGATTTTTCACAGTGTCTGAAACGGTTTGATAAAGGATTCGGTCTTCCTGAAAGCCTACTCTGCTCTGATTGGTCAGACGACCCAGTCTGTTGTGATTGGTCTACTCTGCCCTGATTGGTCAGATGGTCCAGTACTCTGCTCTGATTGGTCAGATGACCCAGTCTGTTGTGATTGGTCTACTCTGCCCTGATTGGTCAGATGGTCCAGTACTCTGCTCTGATTGGTCAGACGACCCAGTCTGTTGTGATTGGTCTACTCTGCCTTGATTGGTTAGATGGTCCAGTACTCTGCTCTGATTGGTCAGATGACTCAGTCGGTTGTGATTGGTCTACTCTGCCTTGATTGGTTAGATGGTCCAGTACTCTGCTCTGATTGGTCAGATGACTCAGTCGGTTGTGATTGGTCTACTCTGCCCTGATTGGTTAGATGGTCCAGTACTCTGCTCTGATTGGTCAGATGACTCAGTCGGTTGTGATTGGTCTACTCTGCCCTGATTGGTTAGATGGTCCAGTACTCTGCTCTGATTGGTCAGATGACTCAGTCGGTTGTGATTGGTCTACTCTGCTCTGATTGGTCAGATGGTCCAGTACTCTGCTCTGATTGGTCAGATGGTCCAGTCGTTTGTGATTGGTCTACTCTGCCCTGATTGGTCAGATGGTCCAGTACTCTGCTCTGATTGGTCAGATGATCCAGTCGGTTGTGATTGGTCTACTCTGCCCTGATTGGTCAGATGGTCCAGTACTCTGCTCTGATTGGTCAGATGACCCAGTCGGTTGTGATTGGTCTACTCTGCCCTGATTGGTTAGATGGTCCAGTACACTGCTCTGATTGGTCAGATGATCCAGTCGGTTGTGATTGGTCTACTCTGCCCTGATTGGTCAGATGGTCCAGTACTCTGCTCTGATTGGTCAGAGGACTCAGTCGGTTGTGATTGGTCTACTCTGCCCTGATTGGTTAGATGGTCCAGTACTCTGCTCTGATTGGTCAGAGGACTCAGTCGGTTGATTGGTTTACCACTTACAGTGTAGTGCGTCTCTGAAAAGAAACGGTTATTACCATTATTAGCTTAATCTGGATTTCAGTGTCGATTTTACCGTATGCTCATGATAAGTCCTCAGTTGTAAGTCGCTTTGGATAAAAGCGTCTGCTAAATTACTAAATGTAAATGTAAATGTATGAATTCGAGCCTTCATCCTTTTGCAAAGTGTTTTTGCTCTGACAGTGCAGAACACACAACATCTTTTCAACATGTCGACAAGACAAACCTAACTCTTTCAGGCTTCATCAGCGACAACTACAGGGTTTAAGGGTCAAAGTATGCTGGAATTATGCAGATTTGTTACAGGAAGTAAGACTGGAATTACGGACAAAATCGCTTTAGACCGCTCAGAAACTTTGCAGACCTTTTATATTTACAAACAGCTAAATTACACACTACATGATGAAAGGTAATATCCAACATTCAGAATAAGCAAAATAGGGGCACAGAAGACAAAGTAATATTTCTCTCACCAGAAGCTTTAATGCAGTTGATGAATGTCTCCATGTGATGGTCACACTTCGCTTCATCTGCGTAGAAATATGTACGAGCGCTGATCACTCCTCCACGCCGATCTCCAAACTGCCGATGGGCTTTGTACTTTTTCTCACGATGATCCATACCTGAATATGCATTTTAAAAATCAGTCAATTTTTGAGATGCTGGTTTGAAAACATCCCGTTTTAACCATAACTTTGCCTAAGTGTCGCATGATGTTGCAAAAAGCTGTCTGAAAATCATTATGATGCTGAAATTAAATAACAGTTTCCTCACAGAATGCACACAATGAAAATGTTTTATTTCCATAAATTACGTATTTTTTTGTGCATCACATAATTTAAAAACATAATAGAACCAGTTTTGATTTCATGTTGGAATTACTAGGAATGTCATGCACATTAAAATAAAAATGATTATCATTAATGCTGAACAGCTTTATGCAGCATGATGGCTGTGGCCAAAACCTTACACTGCATAATGTTTTTTACAGAGGAAAGGTTTTCATCCGAGATACAGAATACCCCACAGACTTAAAAAAACATGAGCTCGCAAAGATATTTCAGCCCCTTCACCAGGAGAGCCCACAGTTAAACCAGCTTCAACCAGTCTAAACGAGTTAAACAGATAGAGCCCATAACACACATACAGTAACAGCAGTCTATTTCTAACATAGCATGATCCCTGAGGCGAAGTGTTGATCGCCTGTCACATTGCTAACGTTAAGTAAAAACCCAGCCAAATGAAACCCAACAACCTGCCAACACCCTTCCAGCATCAACACTAAAGCCCTGAAATAAAATGGAAAACACTGTACACTCATGGTCCTCCTGAGGCAAGCATGCAGTGGTGTTCACTGAAAATACAACAAAATAATTGTTAAAGCAATAAGCCCTTGTTTTTGAGGTGTACTAGAATATGTTTTCATGCTTGATAGTTCAAAAAGCACTTTATTTTTCACATATTTTACATTATTACAGCACCTCTCTCCCCAATCTGGCTCAAACAGGCCGATTTCGATTAAGCCCCTCCTTCCAAAATACGAAAAATGTGCTGTGATTGGTTAGCTGGCCCAGTGTGTCGTGATTGGCCTCGCGTAGCGCGTGTTCGGGAAATGTCCCGCCCCTCTATAACTGCGAGTCCTTGTCTAGTGTATATATGAATAAGGATGGCGTCAATTTCAAACCAATTCGAGCCCGATTCAGACCCTGACAATGTTAACGAACAAGAGGACAGTGCAGAACAGATTTCATGCACAGGCTTTGCAAGCACGAATTTCACAGGACGTTTAAAAAAAAAAGTGTTTTTTGTCATTTTGTCTTACAAAAGCGAGAGCTGGCAAAAGCAACTGATAACAAGCTGTTCTCCAAAAATGTCCAGCGCACAGATAAACAATTTTCAGGAACAGTCTTTTTTACAGGAAAGTTTTTAACCACTTTAAGTTCGTCGTTTCCAAAATGAGTTTTGGAAATGTTGTGGAAAAGACAGTGTCTCTTTGACATAGCGACAGCACTGTCTTCTCTAATGCAGCTCAACCAGGTCTCGTCCCCTTTTTTGCTTATTCCGTAGGCGGGGATTATTTAAATGAGTACCATTGTGACTTCATAAGAAGTGTTGTAGTCCAAACGAGCCATTCCTTGTAGTTCTTGAAAAGTGCATTCTTTTAAATAAAATATCTTTGAGCTTTTTAACCTCGCAGATCTTTTTAAAGCTTAAACAGCAACATTACACACTAACTAAAGTTGAAAAAGTGGAAAAGTAAAATAGGACCCCTTTAAAATCAAATCAAAACTAAATAAAATAAGACAATAAAGTAAAATAAAACAACAGCTCAACACTAAATAAAAACTAGATTAAATTAAAAAAAATAATAATAAATTAAAAAAAAAAATTAAAACAAAAGACAAAGTAAAACAAAACCACATCACAAAATGAAAAGACAAACAAAGCAACACAAAATAAAAACAAAAAATCAAATAAAACAAAAGTAAAATAAACCAACACAAAAAACAAGACAAAATAAAATAAGCAACAAATAAAATAACAATATATAATCCTAGTAGGATGCTTAAACAGTTTTATTATATTTAGTAACACTGTACAGAACCGACTCAGTTAGGGATGAATTTTAAATTTATTTTGATAGCATATGCCAGTTTTTTTTTTAAAACAGCAATAAAACAATTTATAGTTTTATGTTCTCATTTAGTTCAAATATGTGTAATGTAGTTAATTTATTGTACTTACCATGACTCTCTTTCTCAGCCTCAGAAACACAGGAACTGAAAAACAAGACAAAAAGCATGTTTAAGTGCAAAGTTGTGTTTTATGAACGTTAGTCGAGGTTTCTGCAAACAGGTCACCTTTGTTTAAACCAGGACATTTAACATTCGAACTCCAGTCAGCTCTATTGGAAGAGGTGATAAATTCACTTGGGAGTGGGACCATTAAATTTCGCAAAACACTCCGAACACTCTGGCAGTGAAACAAACGCTGGTCCACTTCGGATTTCAATCACATGCTTCATACACTTTGCAACACAAGTCTCAGTCAACAGACAGTTAAATCAATAAAGAATACATTTCAGATATATTTACAAATGTTTAGAAATATTGTTTTAAAACAACAATTTAGATCTCTGGCTGTGAGGGAAATTAAAACGATCCAACGCAAATTGGCAAAATGCAAATAACTGAAACTGGCCTCTCTAATGTGAACGCTCAGTTGAGGCATGTGAATGAGAAGTATGACAGGTATTCGACATGACCTTCTGTGCAAACATGCCAACTGCAACATGTGTTCAGATCAACGCTGCTACTAATGCAAACACTGATACTACTGAGCAAACGCTAATTATTTTAATGATGCAAATACTGCTTGGAAAGAAATGGAGATGGTGTATTTTTAATACACAGACGAATCTTTCAAGCAGGTGCAATAGGGGGTTATTATCGTTAACTAAAATATTAAAAACATCTGTTAATTAAAATAAAGCTGAAATAAAATAAAATTGAAAAGTTGAAATAACTTAACTTGAAAATTAGAAATGTTGCCCTGGCAAATAAAAAACTAAAACTGGAATAAAAAAAGAAATTAAACCTAAATAGCAACATTTACAAAAAATAAAAAAATAAAATGACAAAAGCACATTACGAAATTACTAAAAAATTAAGCAAAAAATGAACATTAAAAACAAAAATATAATAAAACTAAAATAAAAACCTATATTAAACCTATATATTATTAACTAAAATAAAACATTTACATTAATTTAAATAAATGAAATGTTAACTGAAATAAAATAAAATATAAAAAACTAGCTGCCAAGAAAACATTTCTCATTTACATTTAGTTTAACTTACTTGAACTAGAAATCTAGAATACCTAAAACAGAAATAAAATATCATTAAATAAAACTTATTTTTAAGACACATATTTACATAGCAGCAGAATATATGAAAATAAAATATAAATCAATATATATATATATACACACATCAAATAAAATCTCATGATTGTCATGTCATATTAAATCACATGATTTATGGAACCATTCATGTCTGAAAAGCAGTAAAGCAGACTCTTAACTCAAGCATGAGTAACATAGTAGTGATTCATGGTTTACAACAGGTGAATATTATACCCTAAAGCAATTTAATTTAATTGCACTGAAGTTGAGTGCATAACCGGTTTTATTGTCTTCAGTATTTTTGTCTTGTTTGGGAAATGACTGGCTGTAAAATATCTAGTTCTCAGTATCCAATAATTTCATATTACAGAGAACTGTATCTATATTTTTGATAACCATGCTTTTAAATACGGTATTATTGTAATATATGTAATTCCATTTATTGCTTTGCGATTCTTCCGGGCAATCCTATTCACATGTTAGTCACATGAACAATGGCTCAGCGTTTCTAAAAATCAGTTTTAAACCTTTTCAGCATAAGTTTCACGTTAAGCTGATTCCTGAAAGCTTTTGCATCTGTTCTGAACCTTTGGTGTGCACTCGTGCTAAATAAATTAAATAGGTCTCGTCTTACACAAAACACCTTACATAACCTATGCAGTGTGTGTGTGTGTGGTTGTTACTCTTTTTTCACCGAACGAAATGTGAGCACTTTCCCACGGGACTGGGTTAAAACAAGCCTCCCTTTTGTGTTACTATAAACTTGTGAGCCTTGACTGACTCTGAAAGGGATATATTAAACTGGCACCTCATTGAAAATTATTTTTATACTATCTGCGCCACAGCTTCAAATGCCAAATGATCGTGACAGGCTCTGAGTTTCTCAATACGCTGGCCTGGGTTTCCTGGCTCAACCTCATGTGACTGCATTCCGCGAGAGGAGGAGGAAAAACACCTCCCTTTATGAGCCAATCAGGCGGTGGGCCATGGCTGAAACTGACCAATGGGGAACAGTGTAATCAGAGACCATTTACACTAGTGCAGTCAGAAGGGCGGCATGGTGTCAAAACAGTCTCATGTCATTCCTGAAAATGATTACGCAATTTAAGATTATTCAATAAACTGCTGATTTTTTACCATCACTTCATCTGCTGTTTTCTGCTCTTGGCTTTCTCAGTCAAACCCTCAGGCTGATAGAAGACTGTTAAAGCAGTTTTGGGTATAAGAAAAGACTTGCTTCTGACAGGCTTTACTGGTTTTGGATGCCAGACTAAAATGGATATCTTCTGACATGATCTGGCATCCGGGTTTAAATCTGATATTTCTGAGACTCGATCTGATCAAACAGTAGGATAAAGGAAAGGAAAACAAACTCTTATGTTGATACTCACTCCATCTCCTTCTTCTCAGCCTCTTCTTGAGTCAGGTCCTCCTCTACGCTGTAGTCCAGAACCGAGCCCACGCCAAACGCCTGGTTCTTCTCAATCAGAGGTTTGATGGAGTTCTGGTCCTCACCCGCAACGAACTGACCGTAGAAGGTCATTTTCATTAGTTTCTCGAAGAGCCGCTGGCCAAAAACCTTTTTACTGAGGTCCATCAGCTGCAGATGGGAAAAAGTGAGGAATATAATAAATAAATAAAACAGACAAGTAGCCTACATTAGTTTCTAATATAAATAAATATAAATGAGAAACTTTATTTAAAAAAAATGATACATACATATTAAATATTAATATTATACATGTATATGTGTGTGTTTATATATATATATACACACACACACACACACACACACACACACATATATATATACACACACACACACACTCACATATATATATATATATGCATGTATGTATACATACATGTGTGTGTGTGTGTGTGTGTGTGTGTGTGTATATGTGTATGTATCTATGCATGTATATATATATATACATACATACGTGCATATATATCTGTGTGTGTGTGTGTGTGTGAGTGATATATATATATATATATATATATATATATACACATACAGTATATATACATGTATGTATGTATATATAAACATATATATATATACATACATACATATATGTGTGTGTATGTATGTATGTATGTATATATACATATATACTCTGTCATATAGGCTACATAAAATTATAATGAGAACATCATTATAATTGTGCTTGGGACATGCTTTTAATGGTGAGACTTTTGTTTTTTGGTAATCTGTTTGTTAATCTGTCTAATTTGTTTTGATTATTTTAATTTCTTCTATGTAAAGCACTTTGAATTACCATTGTGTATGAAATGTGCTATATAAATAAACTTGCCTTGCCTTGCCTTGCCTTGCCTAATCAGGCTCTCAAAAATTATATAACATTTGGACACACACACACCCACACACATTCTAAAACGACACATCTTCGAAATTTTCAAATAAATAAAATAGAAAGTAAATAAATTAATTTATTGTGTGCATTCAAACAACATTGATCTAATAAATCAAATAAATTGTGTGCATTCAAATAATACTCTTCAAGAAAAAAAGGGGAAAAAGGGGAAAAAATCATTCACTGCAAATAAAAGTTTTTCAAAAATCAAAAGTAACTCGCCTCTTTATTTTTGTCGACCAGGAAGTCAAAGGTGCAGAGTTTGAACACCAGCAGGCTTCTGAGCAGCTCCAGTGTGGCTTTGCTCTTATAGGCTTCTTGTGTGTTGTCGAAGTCCACGAAGATCTTCTGGCTGTCCGTGTGCGCTTTTCCGCTGATGAGGTCCACATCGCAGGGCATCTCCACGAGTGTGTGCGCTTTGCCGCTGATGAGGTCCACATCGCAGCGCTTCTCCACGACAGTACAGCTCGGGTCCAGCCTGTCTTCCGTCTTCAGCTCTTTGTGCTGCGTGGATGCTGCCGTGGACCGAAGCCTCGAGCCAAACAACTGACCCGGCTTTACTCTGCCCAATGCGGGGATAACTTTAGAGTAAGACATGCTTGATGAAGGGAGATATGGTCGTGGAAATATTGCAGTGGTACTTATGAGTGGTACTTGTAACGATGGAGTTTTCTAGATGAATGAGACGGAACAACCCCGGAGAGGAGGGTCATTAAAGCGCGCTCTGGAAATATGCAAAGTGTTTTCGGCGCGTTCTGAGTGGCGATTGGCTTATGATCTGTGACGAGACAGACTGAATTGCTCACTGCGTCATTGTATCTACTACTATGTATATATATATATATATATGTTAATAGTACTACATAGAACATAGTACATAATAATGTTCAGTTCCTTTTGTAATGAACACCTGATTCATTGTTAACAAGTGAAGCTTAATATAAATAATGCATAGGCCTAGATAGGCGTAATGGATAAATTCAATGAAATTTGTTACATTGTTTAATTTAAAAGTATGTTGGTGAAACATGATTACTCTAACATAATAAAAAAAATATTAGACACAGAAATAATCCTGAAATGGCCTGGGCTGCGTTTCCCAAAAGCATTGTGAGCCCAAGTTGATTGTGAAGACCATTGCGATCAACTTAGCTTGTGGTGCTTTTGGGCAACGCAGAACAGGACATTCATTTTTAAAACTTTAAAAACGTTTTCTTCACTTCACTGAAATAAAGCTGAATAGTTATATAACTACTTATATAAATATATACTTATAAATAACTAAAAGTTGGAGCAACTAAAATGACTAACTGAAAACAAACTGAAATACAAATTTAAGTATTAATACCTTATAATAATATTTAATAAATATTAAAAGTTAGTTAATAAAAAAATAAAAGTTATTTTATAAAACTATAATATAACACTAAAATACCAGATTGTCACCCTATTTCAGCTTGTGGACTCAAGTGCTGAAGATCTGAACTCTTGATCAATATTACGTTGCACAGCCAATGACTCCAACACTTTAATGACTCATTGGATTGATTATTGTGTTTGTCCATTAGAAATCGTTGACCACCGACCTCAAACAAAACAGAAACCTTTGACATATGACTTTCCTGAAGTATTCTCGGTTTTCTGTTCAGTGCATTTATTTCTAATAATCTAACGAAACCTTTTTAAACTATATGCATTTATTTACATCAGAGAAGTTCTTGTTCAAAGATAGTTAATGTGTTATCTTACTATGTGGACCGCATTTGTGTATTTGCCTAATGAACCTTGAAACAATATACGACTATCAATACAAACCCTTTCCCTGACCTCAATGAGTTACATGGGCGTTGGTTATATATGTGTTTGACCAGAATGGTTTTACCTGTCTTTTCACTGAAAAGAAGCCCAGTACTGCTTATCCTTTGAGGTTACTGAATGAGCTTTCTAACTTCACTTTGTGTGCAACAGCAAACCTCAATTGTCTACAGAAAGATCAGTGTTCAGCGAGCAAACTATTCTCACTGATGCCATAATGAGATTAAAAAGTGCTCTAGTGACACCAAGTGGTCAGTCTATCTTAAATCAGGCTATATTCTTTGAAGTCACCTCCATAACTATGAAATGGTACACATTTGCATCCTGGTTTGAATGGATTTATAGTCTGATGATGAAATGCATGTTGCAAATAAACTTAGGCTACGTTTACATGAGCACAATGTAGGCCTACTAAAAACGGAAGTTTTTCCATTTTGTTTTTTTGCATACAGACGACGTCAAAATGATCCCCATTCACACAAATCTGCGAAAACGACTAAAAACGCTGTATTATTTATGCCAGGCCAGTACTTGGCTATGTCACTTTGTAAAGAAACACGCATAGATTGAACACGCATATGCTCATGACGTCACCGGTTTCACAAATTTGCATTTTTATAGTTTAAACGGAGACGATACCGGTATCATTTTCAAAAACTTGCAATTTGAAACCCATTTCCAAAAGTTTGCGTTTTCTGGCCCCATAAATTACATTGTCGAGACATGTGACAAAACGGCAGCGCACTAAAAGTTTTGAGCTTTTAGTTGAAAACGGTGTCGCATACACAGCCCCAAGGGTACGTTTACAACGTACTAAATTTTTTAATTTTTAATTAAATTTTTCCTTCGTGTTTTTGAAAAGTTTTGCATACAGACGACGTTGTCAAAGCGATCCCGTTCACATAGATCCGTGAAAAAGCGCTGTGTTATTCAAGTCTGGTCAGTAAATGGCGATGTCACACAAAAAAACGCACACCTATAGACTGAACATTATCATAAAATCGTGTTTTTGTAGTTTTTTATGGAGAATATAACAGTATCCTTTTCAAAAACATGCACTTTGAAACCCATTTTCAGGCCCAAGAACACAGTTGTCATGTAAATGAAAAAGTTTTTAGCTGAAATGGTGTCATATAAAGGGCCCTAAATTTCCAGTTATGACGTCAGAACACGGAAGACTTATTTGCTGCTGGTTCCTTTGAGATTTTTCTATGGGGTTTTATAATGGGTAATTCAATGTATGAGTAAAATAAGGTCTGTCTGTTGTAAATTTAACATTTAATTTTAAAAACGTTTAAGTAACTAGATAAGAACACTTGGGGTGTGAGTGCATGCAGTTTACGTTCTAGTCAAAGTGTCTTCAAGTTATATACCACAGACCTTTTTTTACTCATAAACTGAAAACCCCATAGGGAAATCTCAAAGGAACCAGCAGTAAATCTGTCATCTGGGTTCTGAACTGCACCACTCTATTAAACAGCACCTGCAATCTCCTTTTGCATTGATTGTATATAAAAGAACCACCAGATTTGAAATGATTCTGGGTCATTGAGTTTATTCATACAGAATTAAATTAGCAACACATTTACAAATCATGAAGAATGGGACACGTCACACAATAACAGGTGGTCACGTGAAATTTTAACAGGGGTCGGTAAATGTCTATGTCCCCAGGACAATCCGGCTGGAAGATGGTACATGGTGGCCGAAGACACTGCAGAAGCCGGTGGACCATCCAACAGGGTCACATCAGGAAATGGGATGATGGCAGAATGAAGGCTCCACTAGCTGCATCAAAGCATGATTATTCTTCCTTCTCTTCATAATTGTGTTTGATGTCTTTCCAGAGTTTCTACAAAACAAAAAAACACACACAATTAGATCACACATGTTGAGCAGAACACATCGAAAATACAGAATTTAAACTCGGATTGTACAGACACTCCAGATGTAACGTTAGACGTAGCATCACAGTGTTGTCCTTGAATTGTTTTTTATAAGATTTGATCATTATTACGACAAAATTATATTATTATCAAACTAAGATGTGTTTTTTAAGCTAAAGTTAAGGTCTATATTTTCATCCCACTGAATATTTAGTTGTAGTTAGCCAGCGCGCTAATCAAGGTCAGTCTGCCGGTGGGTCATGAAGATATCAACTAAATTCAATGGGAAAATAACTTACCCCCCGATTTATGTTTTCAAATACCGCATCTCCAGCCTGATCAAACACCCTCTCGAAGACAACAGCGCCCACCATAATGGTTATGGCGAAAGTTGACGTTCTCCTGAAGAGCAAATTGTAGACACTTCTTACGAGCGCCATGATGGTCAATGGAGTCTTCCGGAAGAAGAGGCGGGGCGATGAGCTGTCTATCAAATCCGTCGACCAATGAGTCTATAAAGCAAATACATTTTAAATTAAATACTTTATTTATTTTAGTATTTTAGTTTTCTTACTTTAACATACCTATTTGAACTCGTATCATTATTTCTCATATATATCTAACACACTGAATATTTTGTAACAGAAATCTAACATAAATTATAAATCCATTCATATATTTCGCGTATTTACCATTCAATTTAATTATTACTTTTACATTTGAGAGTACTTATGGCTTAATTGAATAAATTATAGTCATTAAACACCCCTTTTAAGAGTGGAATGGAAGATTCCACCCCTCTCTCACAGTCGTTTAGTTTCCTCCGTAACCCGGTTGATTTTCCCACGTGACCGCTGCAACTTCCTTTCTTGTGGCAGCCATCGAGAAAAATGGTGAGGATTTTTCCGAAACCCAACAATCTAAATCAATCTGGTCGATTATACATGTTAAATATCTCCGAGAACACGTTTAAAATACACATTGACTTGTACGCTAGAGTTTGAGCACAGTATTTGAAGTGATGATCTTGATATAGAGTGGAAATTAATTGATTAAACGAGACAGTGGTCTGTGCGTGTAGCCTGTTAGCGTAGCCGTAGCGTAAGATTTAACAACTTGAAACCTGCAATAATAGGTACACAAAAGTAATTTTTTGGAACTACTTTTTGATATTGAAGATTTCAACAGTCAACCGCCATCGGACACAAATTGACACGATTGTTAAACAACCCGTTTTAGACGATACTAGTTAAATTCAGTGTGCTGTGAACGAACATATTTTCAAAGCATCAACATCAGAAACCCGTGATATTATTTTTAGGAAATTGAAGGAAACCAATCCACAATAACTGCATTTGTTTGCTTGTGATATTTCTACACACAATCCCACGAGTCTATAACATGGTTTAACGCAGGGGTCCTGGAGGGCCGCTGTCCTGCAGAGTTTAGCTCCATCTTTCCTCCACCCCTGTCTGGAAGTTTGTAGTTTGCCTATAAAGTCCATGATTAGCTGGTTCAGGTGTTTCATTTTGGTTGGAGCTAAACTTAGCTGGACATTGACCCTCCAGGAGCAGGATTGGACACCCTTGGTTTAACACACACACACACATATATATATATATATATATATATAGGTTTGAAGTGATTCTAATAGATATTGTTGTTGTAGGCAAAGATCAAGGCCAGGGACCTGCGCGGGAAGAAAAAGGAGGAGCTGCTGAAACAGCTGGATGATCTGAAGGTGGAACTGTCCCAGCTCAGAGTTGCCAAGGTTACTGGTGGAGCTGCATCCAAACTCTCCAAGATGTGAGTGTTTGCTGGGAGTCACTTGTGTTAGTCTTAACCAGAGTTTACTCTTCGTGGATGCGTACTTTTGGCCTGAATGTGCTGTATAGGAAGAACAATTGTTTGGGGCACCTCCTGCGATGCAGTGCCAGCTTTAGTGTAATGGGAATGTGGGTGAATTTTGGCTCTTTAGTGTGTTCTGATCTAAGAACATTCAAGGTTTATGTGTGTATGTTATATTACATATATATATATATATATATATATATATATATATATATATATCACACACAGGGTTTGAAATTAACTTTTTCACTCAACAGCCAGTTATGGCTACTAAATTTAATTTCCCGGCCTTTCAGAACTTCTGGTTTATGTCTTCTTTTTTTTTTTTGCCTAGTAGATTAACTACGTTATAGATTTATTTTTTATATATATAATAAAATTTGATTTAATACATTCATTTCTTATTCAAACAAAACAAGAGCCATCTCCTCCCTTTCACAAAATGTATTTTAGGTGGACAGATCAATACAGTACAAATAACATCAGAAAAAATTAGGATGTTGGAAATTAACTGTCTTTTCTGTCAACCAAATGCTTTTTAATCTTCGCTATTGCTTCAATGCAAATGAACAAGCGTGCCTTTATTTGTTACATGACATGTATGTTCAAGTAAGCCAGATCTGCGCAGATTGTGTGCAATACACTGTATTAAATAAATCATCACGAGTTGAGTATTTGCGCTAAATCTGCGCAGATTTGGCTTTCACAGATTTCCAAAGAAAAGTGAGTAAACGAGTAACGCCAAATCGGCTAGTGATTTGACCGCGCCACAGGTGATTTTTATCCACTGTTGGCGGGTGTTAATTTCGAACCATATATATATATATATATATGTAAATTTGTTCCATATATTTGGTACATTTTTGGTAATATGCAGCCTTTTCTGTTGAATTTGAATCAATTGAAGTCTACATTTGAAAATGTTAAGCATCATTCTGATATTTATTTTCTCTTCAGCCGCGTGGTTCGCAAGTCCATCGCTAGAGTCCTCACAGTTATCAACCAGACACAGAAGGAGAATCTGAGGAAGTTCTACAAGGTCAGTTTAATACCACTAAAACATACACTCATGCATACTTGTGCAAAGATGCTGTTTCACTGCTGGAAATGCATTAAACTAGTTTTTAGTTGGTCTAGATGTTAAAGTCTCTATGAACCGGATCTTGCAACCGATTTTACTTCAGTGTTGATGTATTTCCAAGTGAAAGAGAATATTGAATAGAGGGCAGGGTTTTACTTTAGCGCACCTCCTCTCCATCCCTCGCTCATACCGGACTGTCGGATGGTGGAGTGGTTGAGGATATTCATCCCAAGCCATCAAACTGACATCATCAGAGAGGGAACAACATTCCAGAGCGGAAGCAATTTTTCAGATTTTAATTAAAGATTGCCACGACAAACTTTTTTTCAATTTTTTTATTTCTGTTTATTAACTTGCACGGATTAACTGTTCACCACAAGACTAGTTAGGTGCGCTAACAGTAAGTAAATGGGGTCAATTTTAAATTCATGATGACTTACTGTGCGTTCACACCGGACGCGAATAGCGCGTCAAATTCGCGTCTACCGCGTCTAGTTTGACGCTTGAGCACTTTGTGTTAATTCGCGTGTCAATGGCGAAATTGACGCGCGTAAAAACAAAAGTTTGAAGCGAAATTTACGCGCGTCAGAGGCGAAATCCGGAGGCGGCCATCTTTTTAGATGTTTATCGAGCATTAGCATTATTCGAGAGAGTCACCGCTCGTATATGCTCTGGAGAGCAGAAACGGCTCCGTAGGGGACATCGTAGCTGTACTCGGGTCCACCAGAACCTCCGGAGGGTTTCAGGAGTTTCACAATTTGCTCCAGGAGCTAGGTTTGGTGGACCTAACGGTGAGGACGCCGACGAGGACAGCGTAGGCCGTATAAGGCCTCGGCCTCGAGTGGTCTATGCCTGTCGAGCCCGCGCTCTACAGCCCGGCGAGAGGTTCACCATCGCCGGCACACACCTAATCTGTCATTTATTTTTGTTTTGATAATAAATGAAGCCAGCCTCCAAAATGGATTAATCTGTCCTGTGATTTTTCTCTCTCTCTCACACATCACTGTCCAGACACGAACTTATGTGGGTTGTCTTTACATTATAATAATATTTCATATAATCTAGATATGGAATAAATAGCATTCAATGCAAAACGAATATGTCTCATATATTGAAATCAAGTTTTATGTGATAAAATATTTGCTTTGTTGTGCATTAGAACCACAGTCATATATTACAAAATAATTTATTGAAGCATCCAGATACTTCACCACGTGACAGCAGCAAGCAGCTAGGCTCCTGATTGGTTAACGCGGCGCGAATTGACGCAGAAGTTCAGATTTTTCAACTCGGGCGGCAGACGCGAATTCGCGTCAAACGCGTGAATGCACAAATAGCACTAACTAAATCATTCGCGCATAACGCGCTTAACGCGCCAGACGCTCAATTCGCGCGAACTTGACGCACGAATTAGGCGTATTCGCGTCTACCGCGCCGCAGGAATTTTTTACGCGCGTAACGCGTCTTTGCATTGACTTAACATTGAAATCACTCGCGCCTGACGCGCTATTCGCGTCCGGTGTGAACGCACCATTAAAAGAAAATCACGTGATACTGCAGGTCCAACTATGATCTGGACACCAACATGAGTCTCTTTCTTCAGGCAGATACATGATGGAAAGTGTGTGGAGTGTGCTCTGCTGCTTAAAGAACGCCGTTGCTCTGTGTTCATTTAGTTTTTCCTAAGAAGTGGGAAGCTGTGCCGGTCATTAGTGTCATGTTGCAATCATTGTATTCAGATAACCTGCATTGTTATTAGACGCAAACCCACAACTACACGACACATCCGTTTAGACTCCGGCAAGAACGATCACCCAGCACTCCTCCTGCACAAGTGGAGATAGTGTGAATACTCTCTTGCTAAAGAAATACGGCTGTTCACAGCAGAGTCTTTAAATGACGCTCATCTGCTGTGAGCAGCCGACAGAACCTTTATATGCCGTCTTATATCTTACGGACTTTCCAATTCTATAAATTCTTGGAGAACACACTCTTTGTGTCTTTTGTAATGGGTTTCATACTATTATAGTTTAGGGATTGTTCATTACTAAACGGAAAACTGCGTTGTGGCCGTTCATTTTACACTACAACAGCGTTTTGGGGGCCTGAAAATGCAGACTTTTAAAAACGATACCGTTATTGTCTCTGTGTAAGCCACAAAACGGTGACATCATGGCGCATCACATGTTCAGTCTATAGGTGTATAGTTTCTTTACAAAGTGACATCACCATATTTTGGCCTGGCATAAATGCCGTTTTTAGTGGTTTTCGAGGATCCGTGTGAACTGGGATAGTTTTGTATCCAAAACTTTTCGAAAGCGCAAAGGAAAAACTATTCCGCATATATTGCTATTTACAATGTCAGGGATGCCTGATATATTGGTATCGGCAGATATTATGTTCATTTTAATGTTATCGTTATCGGCCCAATAGAAAATGATTTGTCCGATATATTAAAGCTGATAAATAATGGATTATTTCCTTGAGCAGAGACGCTTCAGATGTGCACTGTTTGCCATGAGGGTTTTGAATTGCTTGAAATATGATTGGAATCTCTTAAAAAAAAAAAGTAAAGTCTTTCATAAAGGCTACATACAATTTAAATGAGAACATTAAATTGTGTGCCTGTGACATGGCTTTTAATGGTGAGACATGTTTTTGTAATTAGGCTCTTAAATTATATAAACTTTGGCCAATATATTAGTTATCTGCTTTCTAAAATAAAGAATTATCGGTATAAATTTTAATATGTGCGGCCCTATGAGAACTGCTCATTTACTTTAAATATGGAAGGTTTTACAGCTTTCATAAGGTGTAAGTGTTTGTAAATGTCACTCCAATATATTCTAACAGCTGTTCTTTTCATTTTCAGGGTAAGAAGTACAAGCCTTTGGACCTGAGGCCCAAGAAGACCCGTGCCATCCGTCGTCAGCTGACAAAACACGAGGAGAACCTGATGACCAAGAAGATGCAGAGGAAGTCCCGCCTCTACACCATTCGCAAATTCGCCATCAAGGCTTAAGAGGCTGTACTGTTTTTCACTGAAAAAAAAAATAAACTCCCCACCCTGGAATTAAGAGTCTTGAGTCTGTGTCTCTCTCTGAAGCAGCGATAGGGATTCTTGAGAAATATGAAGTGATGGCATATGGTACATGTCTTATCTATCTAGATCAGTGTTTTTCAACAGGTGAGTTCAAAGAAACAAAAATAAGACTGTTTTTTTTATTACAAGATTTATTATGAAAGGTGACTCTTGTCAAAGCGTGCCTGAGGAAAACAATGTCCTGATTCAGGATCTGCTGTCAAATATGTTGGTGTCATTATTCAAATGTTGTTTTCATAGCTTGTTACTGTCAGACATATTGTGCTCGCTGCATTTGCATGCACTATCAGCTCATCAAAGCAAATTAAATTACAAGCATACAATGTTACATTGTTGGTAAGTCATGAAATTCCCAAATAACATGATTGGCATGTCGTGTGTTAGCTGGGAAGGATTTGCATGCATTATGATTCAACTCATCCGCATTTGATTTATTAACAGCTCGGGTTAGTGTTGTGTAGGCCTGTTCATTGTATAATAGTTTGTAGCCTTAATCCAAAATACTCTATTTTGTGCTGTGTTCTATATTTTTGATGGCTGGTGCACTCAGGATATTAGGTTTTTTACAAAAGCTGTCACTGGGGGAGTACCAATGAAAGTTGCACTTTTATTCCTTTTAGGTACTGTGTATACTTTAGGTACCTTTAGTCACAAAACCAGGATCATGCTTTAATGCCCGTGGGTCACATGGTCAAACCAGCTGAGAACCACTGATCTAGATAAGGAATATTTTGGTTTCATGTTCTGACACGCATGTATAGGTGTAAGCTATGTGCTCTTGGACTGTATAGGCTTCATCACAGTCACTCTTTATCTGTTTTTAAATGGGAACTGGGGTGATTTAAGTGGTTTTTCCATTTAAGTTACTGGAATCTACGGTATGCTTTATCTTTGCAGTCACATCTATGTAAAAAAATTGTTATTAAAAAGTAAAATAAAACAAGATATTTAAAATAACTTGATATATAAGGGCTTGTTTAGGTTATCAACTTTAAAAGATTCTGCAGCACAAACAGATTTAAAGTGATAGTTCACCCAAATATTTAAATGGTCATTTATTCACCCTAAAGTTGTTCTAAACCTGTATGAGTTTAACACAAAATAATATATTTTGAAGAATGTTGGTAACCAAACAGTTGATGGACCCCATTGACTTCCATATGGGAAAAAACATGTTCAACAATATGTGCAACATCAAATGCAAAATATCTTTTGTGTTCAGCATAAGAAAGAAACTCATACAGGTTTTGCAACAATTTGAGTGAAATGATGACAGAATTTTCATTTTTGGATGAACTATCCCTTGAAGTTCATTAGAATAACATTTGGATTCGATTTTTAGACTTTTTGTATTTGTAGCTAATCTTGCCTTCAAATCCTCAAAAGAAGTTTTTACTTTGAAAATCATAATTGCGTGGGTGTTTAAGTGATTTTGATTGCAGAAAAAAATGGGCTTGTGATCTACTTTTATTTTATTATGACAGAAAACATAAGACGATTCAGTTATTTATTTTTTATTTTTTACAAATCCTTTTTAAAGATGTTTTTAATTTGAAAGGTTTATACATTGTTTTGTTTTTTTACAGAAAATTATTTTTAAGTATTTTCCAAATAATATATAAATTATCTCTGGCTGTAGACATTAAACATGATAAAATCAAATAAAAAAGAAAAGAATATATACCGGTATGTAATTTTATATTTTTCAGAATGGCATGCATGGTCAAGCATCACTTAAATTGTGTGCAAACTGTATTTGTTATTTTAATTTAAATGTATTATTTAATTTATTAAATGTATTATTTATAATCATAAACACTTTGGTTTGTACTGTTAAATTAGTTTGACAGTTTACTGCACTCTACTATTCTTTAACATAGCAGATAATGAATTGAAAGTCTCGCTCATTCACAGCATTGCAGTGAAAAATAAGTTGGCTACTGAATCAGAGGCCTTGCAAGCTCAAATTACAAATGGCCGCACATCTTTATCGTCCTGTTCTCTGTTTAAACTTGTCCATCTCTCACTCCCCTCCTCTGTGCTTTTTTCTTCATCCTCCTCTTCATCCAGTTGCTCAGATCCGCTGACGAGAAGCTCCCCGCCGGGACTGAACACACAGCCGAACGCTGAGTCCTTATGACCCTGAAACACACACGCACATTATGAGGCTTTGTGATGTCATCATAATGCTAAACATGACCGGTCAAAGGGGTCAAAGGTTCTCGATCACCTGCAGCCTCTTCACACAAGCTCCAGTGGTCGTATCCCAAATCCTCACCTGACGAAGAGACGTGTCAAAGTCAAGCTGTGCAGCACAGACTGTGTGTGTGTGTGTGTGTGAATGAGTGTGTGTTTGTATTACCATGTCGCCTTCAGCGGCGGATGCTAAAACCCGTCCGTCTCTGGAGAAGGCCAGACTCCTGATCCACGCACGCTCACAACCTCCCAACACAAACAGACACGCGGGGCGCTCCGGCAACCACACACGCACCGTCCCGTCCCATGAGCCCGAGGCCTAAAACACACACATGCAATACATAAATCATGTATATAATGTTACAAAAGATTTCCATTTCAAATAAATACTGTACTTTTGAACTTTCTAGTCAAAGTTCCCTGAAGAAAAAATAATCAGTTTTCACAAAAATATGAAGCAGCACAACTGTTTTTAACATTGATAATAATCAGAAATGTTTCTTGAGCAGCAAATCATCATATTAGAATGATTTCTGAAGGGTCATGTGACACTGAAGACTGGAGGAATGATGCTGAAAATTCAGCTTTGATCACAGGATGGAATAAATGACATTTAAACATATATTCAAATAGAAACAGTTATTTTAAATTGTAATAATCTTTAAGAATTGCATTGTTTTTACTGTATTTTTGATCAAACAAATGCAGTCTTGAACTTCTTTCAAATATCTAAATCTTTAAAAAATCTTACCAACCCCAAACGTTTGAATAGTATGTGTGTACATTTATAATGTTCTTCCTCAAGCACACGATTGTTTTATAGGAAGAGGACAAGAATTCCACACGTTGAACTTAATTTAGGGGGCTTTTAGGTCGTTTTAATTGTACGCTCTTAAAATAAAAACTTCCAAAAGAAGGTTTTTATAGCGATGCCATAGAAAAAACACTTTTGGCTCCCCAAAGAGCCTTTCAGTGAACATGTTCTTAAAAGAACCTTCTTTTTTTTTTACTGTGAAGAAGATTTTTTTAATAAGAACCTTTTGTGGAATGGAATGGTTCCATGGATGTCAAAAGTTCTAAATGGAACCATCAACACCAATAAATAAACTTTATTTTTAAGAGTGCACTCTTTAAAAAAAAGATTCAATGGTGTTCTATAGGGTTCTTAACTAAATTTTAAAAGAACCCTTTATGCCAAAAAGTTCTATACAAGGAGAAATGTCTTAAATTATTGCATAATACTTTCACGTTAATGGGTTATTTATCATTTTTTCTAGTGATAAAGTGTGTATACAAGCTGCTATACTTCATACAATTGCAATTAAAAATGGATTAAAACAAAATGAATTAGCGTAATTAAAAATAAATCCATAAAATGATCCCATGATGGGAACCCCTAAAAGGTTCTATACATGAAGCGCCTTACAGAACCCATATAACCTTTTCTTCTGAGAGTGTGTATGGAAAAAATCCGCCCGAAAGTATCTGCATTCTTTTGAGTGCATGGAAACGATTCATTTTCACGAACTATTAAATGTCCCATTTATCCTGAATCAAATACCAAAGCTCACTCTCAACAACAAAG
Source organism: Rhinichthys osculus (assembly GCA_029959095.1). Classification (NCBI taxonomy): domain Eukaryota; kingdom Metazoa; phylum Chordata; class Actinopteri; order Cypriniformes; family Leuciscidae; genus Rhinichthys; species Rhinichthys osculus. Next base: position 34,463,796 of record JARWKJ010000014.1, read on the forward strand.
CTGCTCACCAGCATCCCAGTAACAGAGAAACAGAGACAGGCCACATTTCCCAGGTGCCCCTGTAATGTCACAACCTCCTTTCCGCCATGAAGTTTCCACACTCTCACGGAGCGATCCCAGGAGCCCGTGGCCTGTGAACAAGAGAACGAGAGAAGAGGTGAAGAGCTCATGCTGAACGGCTCAAAACAAGCGACACAAGAGAGAGTGTGAGACTCATACCACACACTGCGAGTCTGAGGAGAAGACGCTGCTCTGGACAGCTGCAGTGTGACCCCGCAACTCCTCAAACATCTCACCACACTGAAACACCAAACATTACATTCACAAACACAGCTGTCACTACATGAGGACTGTCCAAGATTTCTGTCCTTGATCATGTTTAGGGTTAGAGATCTGAAACAACCCTTTAACCGTAATTAATACACTTATCCCACATAATTTTAATGCTATACAGATAATGAAAGTAAGGGTTTTTAAATTCCAAGGGGGAAAAACATAAAGGCTAATTTTTTTATATAATACACAAAGTATAATATTATGCACTTACCGGTAATATTTTTCTCACATTACATAAATGGCTCTTTATACATGAAAATATATAATGTGCCTTTAGTGCTTGCGCAGTCAAGTATAGCTACCACTCAAAATGGAGGTGTCTCTTGAAGTACGATTTAAAAAATGGAAGTGTTTGTTTCACTCGGTTAAATACATTTGTCCCTCTATTTCTGTATGTTTTAAAAAGGGAAGTGCGTGCTTGTTTTAGACATTTTTTTCCTGAGCTAGCAATAGAAGTGTTGTTTGTTTCTGATGCAGAAAAGTTAGTTCATTCATGACCTCAAGACTAGATTATTGTAATGCTTGTATTGTAATTATCTTTATTAGCTGGTTGTCCTGCATCCTCAATAAACAAGCTACAGTTAGTGCAAAATGCAGCCGCTAGAGTTCTTACTAGGTCAAGAAAATGATCATATAACACCAATTTTATCATCTCTATTCTCTACACTGGTTACCTCTTAAGTTCCGTATCAATTACAAAGTACTATACAAGCCCTAAATGGTCTAGCTCCTGTGTATTTAATGGACCTTCTATCGCCATACAATCTACTAAATTCGAAGCTTCTGGTCATTCCTAGGATATCTAAGTCCACTAAAGGAGGGAGGGCGTTCTCGCATTTAGCTCCTAAACTCTGGAATAGCCTTCCTGATATTGTTCGAGGCTCAGACTCGCTGTCCCAGTTTAAAGACGCATCTCTTTAGCCAAGCATTCACATAATGCTTACCTTTTATACCACTGTTGAATCAAATCGAATGCATTAATTTTATGAACAGCAGCTATGCTAATTATTTCCCATCTGCTTTTATGCTGTTATCTCGGGACGCTAGTCCCGAGGTAAATAGCGTTCGTCAGCTCCAGCTTGTATCCAGCCTCTCACGGAGACTTCAGATCCCCAAACACCTGCGATGAGACGACTCGACGCCTGTGAAGAGACGACTCGACGCCGGCGATATGTTATGCCCTAAATTAATACATGATTAACTAACTGTATTTTTTCAATGTACATTTCTGAAATGCACTTTCTGTAAAGCTGCTTTGAAACAATGTGTATTGTGAAAAGCGCTATACAAATAAATTTGAATTGAATTGTTTTCAAACCCGAACTCTCCAGATCAGCGCCCTGTTGTCCCATCCACCCGACAGCAGCCACTGCCCGTCCGGACTGAAGCTCACCGTCTCCACACTCCGCGTGTGACCTGAGCCAACATCAACTCGGTTATAGTAGGCTATATACTTCTAAAGGTGATTATAACGCAGAAAAGGGCTGACAACTATAATGATATTTTTGCTACTGCGGATGAAGCAATGAATTAGGCCTATTGAGCTCATCTGCTTCCAGAGAACGGTCATTATGAACGTAAACACACACCTGTCAGTATGTGTGTGCATTTTGTGCTCGAGCTGCACCAGATTCTGACGGTACAGTCGTGGGACGCGCTCGCGAACAGCTGACCATCCGTGGAGAAAACACACGATTTCACTGGACCTGCGGGTTTATTTCAAAAACAAAAACAAAGAAATAAACTATGAACATTTTTTCAATTTTAGAATTGCCCATTTGCCCTCATTTTCTATAGCTAGGCTATGTCATACCCACTGCACCACTGGATGGACTCGTTACTTTATCTTGCACTTTTTAAAGTGTTTTGTACATTTTCTTTCTATCTGTCATTTTTATCTTTTACCTGTTTCTCTGGATTTGGTCTGGCCTTGGATTTGTCTTTTCTGAGTGTTTTTGAGTTCTGTTAATAAAACCCTAGCAAATCTATAGGCCTACTTCATCAATGAATGGCACTATATATATGGAGTTTAGACTTTTTCCAGTTTATGAGTTTAGATAGCAGGGTTTTATATGTGGAGTTTAGACTTTTTACAGTTTATGAGTTTAGATAGCAGGGTTTTATTAGCAGAACATTATACTATTTTTACTCTATATTTTTTTGAGGATAGGCTTATTTATTGAATTAATGTTTTCCGCAGGTCATTTAACATGTTGAACTTTTTGTGACAACATATAAACAGGGTTGAAGAAGTTTTTTGGGGGGTTATTCATGGTCTGTTTTAGTAATTTGTTAATGCTTTTACACTTTTAAATTCTCTTGTTTGAGGGGTGAGAATAATGTCATCTTATACCCAGTTTTTAAAAATGCTTATTACTGCATTCATAGAGCAAACTCATGTTGCCCCAAACCCGTAAGACTTGCGTTCATATGGATTAGATTTATGATCTCTATTCAATTTTTGAAGCGTCAAAGTAGTAGTTGCGTAGCTGCCAATGGAGAGACAGAAATATCCCAGATTTCATCAAAAAGATCTTCACAAAGATGAACCAAAGTCTTGCGGGTTTGGAACGACATGAGAGTGAGTACTGACAGAATTTTCATTTTTGGGTGAACTATCCCTTTAATGCACCTGAGTGTCCGCTGACTGTGGCCAGGTGTTCTGCGCTGGTGGCGTTCCACAGGTACAGTCTGCCATCATCACAGCAGCTGAGCAGAATCTGGCAGTCAGGGGAGAACACACAGCAGTTCACCTGAGACAGACAAGAACATCAACACAGGCTTGCTCTATCTATTAAAGTACAAACAAACATTACATACCTCTCCTTTGTGTCTGGAAAAATATCTAATGTTAGACACGCTGAAGTCCTCTGAGGGATGACGATCCGTGTTTCCTTTTTCATGAGAAAGCAACATTTCAGAAATGTCAAAACTGTAATAATTAATCGAACATGGTCAATGAATCGTGGAGCTTGGCTGCAGTTAGTGTTGCAGCTCAGTTTTGTTTGGGTTTTGTATCCAGAGTTACGGTCTCTTGAGTGTCTGCGCTTTATTTCAGTTCTCTCCTGGTTTAGACAGTCATTAACTCTGAAAACACATTAACAAGCTGTGTGTGTGTGTGTGTGTGTGTGTGTTCACCTGCCAGTAGCACTTTTAAACACTGATTTTAACTTTTTAGGTCACGCAAGAAGTACATAAAACTCACTTCAAAATGATTTTACAAGCTCATGATGTGAATGATGCACTAGAGTACAAGTCTTTTGTGACCTACTGTAAAAAAAAAGGTAATCCTAAAAAAAAAAAAAAAAAAAAAAAGGAAAAACATATTTAGATACCTGCTATTATGGAAGCTTGTTTCCGCCACTGAATAAAACAATATAAAAGATAACTGAGACTTTTTAATCTGACAACAATGACTTTTTTCCTCAGAATTGTGAGATATAAAGTCGCAAGAATCTTTTTTTTGTTGTATTCAAAGGCGGAAACAAGGTTCCATGTTACAGTAAAGCTTTAATTTTTCACTTTTCATTTTTCATGACTCATAATACTTTAATTCCATCCATTTGCGTATTAAATAAACCTGAATAAAGATATAATAATATATTATTATAAACAAACTTGAATTACATGAAAACATAAAACTAATATTTCAAAAAAAATAATATTTATACTAATATTATTATATTATAAATATTATAAAGAAATTACATTAGCAATATGTGAGTAACATGTAAGTTGAAGGAGAGAAATCTGTCACTATAAATCCTCTCAGTAAGTCTGTTTGTGAAACCCAAACTGCAGAAATGTCCATATACTGTATGAATTTTTGCAATGTCCTGTTAAATGCGTCACCTCGATGCGTGTCTGTTCATGCTGTGTGTGTAATAATATGTGTATGAATACCAGTTTACCCCATGACCCTTCAGAAGTCCTGACATGTTAGTGTGAGTTTTTTTGTCCCGTATTTTTGAGAAATGAAATTCCCTCCAGGAATACCCCATGCCTGGCTGTTTCTGAGTTACTCTGTTAGCAAGGAAGACATCTGTGTTCCAGTCTCACAGTCAGAGAGAGTAACTGACGTAACAGATCCGTAGGCTTTCTATCTGAATGTTTACTCTAAACAACAGCAGGATGTTTATCGGGTCGTTTGCATGAGTTTCACGCGGCTCGCTCGCAGCAGGAGATGTGTGTTAGTCATCCTGTGTGTCCTCGCGCCTGCAGGAAACAATGACACCTTTCACCTTTACTGAATAACAGTCACTTTGATAGAATCACAACAGTTTCAAAAACAAAATGTAGTCTCATATAGTTGAAGCACGTTTTTTTTTTTAGAAACAATTGCAAATAAATAAAAATCAAGTATTAAGCTAAATATATAATCAACTAGAGTAGAAAATGCATCCCATATCTTGTTTTGTTGACGTCAAATGTTGTGCGTCAAATCAAGCTCTTTTTGGAGCATTATTGGTGTAATATATTTATAATATGTTTGTTTTTAGGAAACTTTTGATTTGGTATTGTGTGAGATTGCTACTTGTAAAGCTGGGTCTCGAAGCCTAACAGTTGAGAACTTTTTAAGAGGAAGTTGAGCTCTCTGACCTGCATGAAGCATGATAAAGGGGCTATAATTAAATTGTGTATGTGTGTGTGTGTGTGTGTGTGTGCTTTTGTTTTTGTGATATATGAGGACACAAATGTGTATAATGACATGCATATTACACTGGTATTACAACTTAAACGTGATATATGAGGACATTGGATGAGTCCTCATATTTCAAATAGCTTAAAAAACATAAAAAACAATGTTTTCTTTTTAATGTAAAAATGCAGCATGTCTCCTGTGATGGGTAGGTTTAGGGATAGGGGCAGTGTAGGGGGATAGAATATACAGTTTGTCCAGTATAAAAGTCATTACGCCTATGGAATGTCCTCATATATCACAAAAACACAGCTGTGTGTGTGTGCGTGCGTGCGTGCGTGCGCGTGTGTGTGTGTGCGTGTGTGTGTGTGTGTGTGCATGCGGATATGTGTAGGTGGAATGCATGTTTTCGAGAATTACTAAAGTCACATCTACTGGCAGGGTTGGTATTTTGTAGGAAACAGGAAAGCATCACTCTCATGTGTTTTTCATCTTTGATACATATTTGATCTGCACCTAACTGCGTCACTCTTGCGGTAGTGGACTGTACCGCAGTAACCCATAACCACAGGAAGACAACTGATGGAAAGTGAAAACAGATGTTCGAATCAAATGACTTTTCAGTTGTCTTCTGCATCTCTGGTCATCTGTAGGGGAAAGATCAGAACTGTGACCTCTATTCTTGTGTTATCTCACACTGACAGGCCTTTCCTTCACACACAATAGAACAAGATATTAGCTTGAATCCATTAACTAAGCTAACATTTTTCTGTCCGTCTGCCGGAAGCTAGTTATTTTACATGAACGCATCGCTTCACTTCAGAAGGCCTTTGCCGTGTGGAGCACTTTTATCATGGATGGATGCACTATTAAGGACTTCAAAAAATATACAGCCGATCACTGCCATTATAAAGCTGGAAAGATCCAGAACATTTTTTTTATATAACTCCAATTGTATTTGTCTGAAAGAAGAATGTCATAGCCTACACTTATAGGATGGCTTGGAGTGAATAATTTTCATTTTTGGTTGAACTATGCCTTTAAGACTTAACTGGTTAACTATCCCTTTAAGACTTGTTGGATAGTGAAAAATAGTTTGAGACAATTAAGTACCTCAAAAACACAAAATTGTCAAAGACAAGTGGGAACAAAGATGATGTCATCGGAATGGAACGACACGGCATTCGAGAGAGAGAGAGAGAGAGAGAGAGAGAGAGAGAGAGACTGACTCACTGGCGGTCACACATGGCTTTTCGCAGCTCTCTCGATTCGGGCTTCATTTGCATTCCACACACAGACAAAGTGTGTTGAGAGTTCGCTCGTTTTTATTTGACAAAATTGGACGTCTTTCTCGGTCATGGGGAAAGTTTTTCTTTTCGTTTTGATCACATTCATTCTTCTGAACGCGATCCAGGCTAAAGGTAAGCAAATCGATTTGTTGGAAACCGTTTAGTTTTGATTCACTTCAAACAATCCATTGGTCTACATGTGCGTGATGAACGAGGAAACATTCGATTTACTGTAAAAAATCCAACACCATAACAAATAGGCTACATGATTCAATCTGATTTTGCTGAAATTATAAATGGGCTGTATTGTACACAAGAATTTTAGTGTTTTAGTATGAATTTTTTCTTAAAGATTATTTCCGAAATAATCTATAAACATTTAATAAACTACAGAACATTTGAGAAGTTTTATGTTATTTTATCAATATTATATTATTTTTTATAATAGCCTATTGTATTATAATATACAATCAAGTAAAAAAGTTTTTTTTTTTTTTTTTTACAAAATAATAAAACAAACACAAAATACTACATAAACCAAAGGATCCACAACACACAAAAACACTTCACGAACATCTGAGACATCTAACAGTTTCCTATGATCTTGAAAGGTCTTATGTGAAAAGTATAAACCATGCCAAACCATGTAGTGCTTATATGTCAATAATAATATCTTAAAAACAATCCAAAAAGGAATTGGTAGCCAATGTAGTGAAGGAAATTTGGAGTAAATTTGGAGTAATAGGATTAAAAGATCTAATTTGCGTCAATAATCTTTAGCAGCAGCATTTTGTAACTGAAGAAGCTGTGATAGAATGTGTTGATTTAAAGTAGAAAACGGGACATTGCAATAATCCAGATGAGATGAAACAAAATCATTAATAAGTTTCTTATTGTCTTCAAAACTTAAAATCTGTCTCACCTTGGAAATATTTCTTAACTGATAAAAACAAGTACAGGAAACGCATATTAACGTGATATTCAAAATTTTAATTGGTGTCAAAATAAACACCCAAGTTTTTAACTACCTGCTGGATATTGGGGAACATCTTATCACAAACTAACTCGATCTGACTTTTATTATAGCCCTGACCTATTATCACTACTTCAGTTTTATCAGTATTGAATTGCAGAAAATCACAAGTCATCCAATTTTTTTTTTATATCTGCTAAGCATGCATGAAGGACATCTAACCTTCTCAGATCATTGGACCACAATGATAAATATAACTGTAAATCAGCAGTGAACATTTATACAATGTTTCTGGATTATGTTCAAGAGGTAACATATAAATTGAAAACAAAATAGGTCCCAACAGGGAGCCCTGAGGAACACCACATTGTAGAAGGGGAGGATAAATATTCTCCAACTGACACTATGTTCTATTTAACAAATAAGAATTAAACAAGTCCAACTCCCTCCTTGAAAGTCCCAGCCATCTATTTAAAGCAACACCAAGTAACTTTTCCTCTGCGGTCACCCTACAGGTTGGAAGCGGAATTGTCCATTACTGCTGTCGTAAATAATTTAGCCTACCGCATCCTACTGTCGCACGGCTTTGGAATCATGATGACAATTCAAAAGCTACCCGGCTGCTATAGGTATCTTACATGTAGTTGTAGTCTACTGTCGAGTACGCACCACCTATTGGCAATTGTAACGCTTGCCGTAAAGCAAGTCAAATTTGTAGTTTTCTAATGTCTCATTCGGACTACAGAAATGCGACCCGATCTGGCAATCTTACATAGCGTGGATGTATCAGATAAAGGACCGCAAAGCGGAGGCATAAGTGCATTTCACCATGTCACGACTTGATGAACCACTGAAACGATTTTGAAAACATCTATCTATCTATCTATCTATCTATCTATCTATCTATCTATCTATCTATCTATCTATCTATCTATCTATCTATCTATCTATCTATCTATCTATCTATCTATCTATCCATCATCTATCTATCTATCTATCTATCTATCTATCTATCTATCTATCTATCTATCTATCTATCTATCTATCTATCTATCTATCTATCTATCTATCTATCTATCTATCCATCTATCCAGCTATCTATCTAAGTAAGATGTACTATTCCTAACTCTTCTATATGTCCAATTGCAGGAAAGAGGGACAAAAGAAATGCAACTAACATGGTCAACCCAAGGTCTTTTAAAGGAAGCGCTAACCCAGTTAACCTCCCTCTTTCTCCTAATCAAACAAAAGACCCGCAAGCATGTGTCGTCCCGTCTGTGGAAGTGGAGTTACGCAGCAACAACACGGCAAAGTACCTCCGAGGTCCTCTGAGCAAGTGCTTCATCCCAGTTGTCTACATCATAGCCATCGTTGTCGGCATTCCCGCCAATATCGCCATTTTGGTCGCCGTTGGAACCAAAGTGAGGGTCATTTCATCTGCGATTTTGTACTGTAGCTTAGCGTTGTCCGACTTGCTGCTGTTGTTCAGCCTGTTGCTGAAGACACACTATCATCTCAGTGGAAACCATTGGATTTTCGGTGAAACCGCCTGCCGTATCACGACCGCCTGTTTTTACGGCAACCTCTACTGCTCAACTTTCACACTAGCGTGCATTAGTATCAAGCGCTACATTGCCGTGGTTCATCCTTTTCTCTATAAGAGTTTGCCAAAACGCACGTTCACCACCTGTGGTTGCATAACCGTCTGGATTGTATTTATTATTGCCCTTCTCCCGGAATTCCTAGTGCAACAAAGCTACCGCATCACACATCTGGGAATAATCACCTGCCACGACGTTCTTCCAGACAACATAGATTACTACCAGTGGCTTGTCTATTATAACCTTGGCCTCACCTGTGTAGGTTTTTTCCTTCCCCTAGTGGTGACAGTAGCATGTTACACTTCCATCGTCTGGCACCTGAACCGCTCACACCGGGACTGGGCTCTTTACATCAGAGCTAGCACGTTTAACTTCGTTATCTTTCTCCTGTGCTTCGCCCCTAGCAGCTGTTTTCATTTTGTGCATTACCTCCTGCTGTCTGTAAGCACTACAGAGAGTTTCTACATCTACTTCAGTGTGGCCGTGTGTCTGTGTTGCCTGCATAGCGCTCTGGATCCGTTTCTCTTCCTGGCCATGTCCAGGACTGTCGGAACCAAACGCTACTTTCTTGCACGCAAAGGACGTGCGCTTAGCATCTCTACATAAAGTCAACACGAGATGCATGTTGCACAACCTATTTAGCTTCCGTAATCCCGTGTATTTCCAAGTGAATATTTAATGTGAACTCGTTGAAACAGGCGAAATAGAAAAACGTTTTAACGGCAGAGAGAGTTGTTGCATTTTGAGAAAAGACTACAAGCACTTACACTACTGTTCAAAAGATGACGATTTTTTGAAAGACATTAATACTTTAATTCAGCAAGGATGCATTAAATTGATCAAAATAAAGACATCATTTTACAAAAGATTTCCATTTCCAAATAGAATCCTGAAAAATATTTTTCAACATTGATAATAATCAGAAATGTTTCTTGAGCAGCAAATCATCATATCAGAATGATTTCTGAAGGATCATGTGACGCTGAAGACTGGAGTAATGATGCTGAAAATTCAGCTTTGCACCAAATTACATGTTAAAATATATTACAATAGAAAACAGTTATTTTAAGTTGTAATAATATTTCACAATATTACTCTTTTTCCTGTATTTTTGAGCAAATAAATGCAGGCTTGGTGAGCAGAAGATACTTCTTTCAAAAACCACATGCTTTTGAACAGTAGTGCACATTTGATGAATCTTGCACAATACAGTGCACTAAGCATATTAAGTAAATAGGGTCAATTTTGATTTCATGTTGACTATATTGATTAAAAAAGGGGTAACCTAGAATCTGCTTTTTGTTTTGTTTTGGTCTTGTTTCTAAAACCTCCTTGATCTAGGTTTAAAGTATTTAATATGTGAAGTGTCATTAGGAGAACTAATAGTTTGTAGTTCCAGCCAGTTGGCTCGAATCGCTTGGACAGGAGCTGCACCTTTTATACTGAATACAAATGGAAAGACATTTGAATGGCCCCGAGAGAAAGGGGTGTAATATACTGCCTGGACTGTGTTCAGTGTGTGTTATGAATGTTACATAAAGCCTTGTTGACCAAGGCAAAGTTTGTCTGTTTGTATAGAGAATGTAAATGCTTTATGATAATGCCTATGTTTAAACCTATGTGATTTCAAAGCACAGTATTAATATAGTCATTAAAACAAATAAAACAAAAGTCCCGGCTGTCTGATTATTTTTAGGTTCCATGGACCTCAATCAAATGCCATCTGCCTCACTAAGGTCCAGTGGTGTTCATTTCTTTAAATTTGATTCATCAAAAAACATGCAAGATTCGACTTTGACTGTATGGAAAATACATAAAATCGACATGAAATGGAAGTTGCGATAGTGTTTTCTTTCATATTACGACAAGTGAAACGGCTTCTCGAATGAGGAAAAAAAGAAGGACGGGACTTGATTTTGTCCTTTGGGAAATGATTGGATGGTTGTGGTTTGCTATTGGGTGATCTCATGTGAGTGACAGGTTGCCCCGCCCTCGCGCCAGTAAACGCATCATCAGAGAAGAGATACTGCTGCAAGAGGGAGGGAAAGATATTTTAATTAAATATTACGATGTGCATGGATAAATCGTTTATAATAAACACTGCAATATTCTATAAAAAAACAAGGGTAACACTTTATTTTATAGTGTCATTGTTACATATGTTACATGTAGTTACTATATTAATCACTGTAAATTATGCATAATTATACAACTAACTAACCCCAAACTAGACTCTAACACTAAAAATAAACTAACACTTTACCTTAAAATATAGTGTAACCAAAACAAGAATGGTCAGTTTTGACTTCATGGTGACTTGCAACTATAGATTTCACATTCTTGTCATCTATTGTTTAATCCAGGTTAAAGCCAATATGACAACTGATAGCCATAAAGAAATGTTGTGTTAGACTGCTCTCTTTTTTGTAATCTCACCAAGATCTTCTCTTGTTTGACAAATATATACATTTTGATGCATGATATCCTCTTGTATTATTATTTTTGGTTATGACCTGTCTTGTGGTTTTTAGTTGGAATTATCTTTGGCTTTATCTCAGCTATAGCACTCGGTGCTTGAGGGGGAAATGCAAATGCATTAATTCAAATGCTTGATATGAACTCATGCATCTCGATGCCTTGATAACCTCTATGGTTTCATAAGCATAACCTTCCAGGAATGTGAACAGGAAGGCAGGTGGGGATTACTGGAAAACAGAAGGAAAGTGTTTTTGTGCTTATATTGTCATTGTAAATGCACATGAACTTATAATAAATTAATATATTAAGTATTAAGTGCAAAGGAAAACCTTGTAACTTTCGTATTAATAAGCGTTAGACGTTAATATGTAATATGGCCTTATTTATTCCTGTTTTTGTGCAGAATCAAGCTTTCTTTATTGCTGTTGAAAATACAAAAGCTCAATCTATTTCAAGTTTTGCGTTTTGATTAATTTGGTAAGTCAAGTAACTTTTATTTATAAAGTGCTTTTTACAATACAGATTCAGATTGTTTTACAGTGATAACAGGAAAATACTTAATGATGCAAAGAGGATTCAATTCTGCTGTAAAACAGCTCTAAAAAGACAATATAAACAGTCATTATTCAGTTGAAATCAGTTCAGTGTTGATTCATTTTGGTTCAATAAGTGCGCATGTGTGAAGTACATCAATTATGAAAAGAATACAATTCAGCTATAAAGCATCAAAAATTACTGTCAAAATCCAAACAATAAAGGCTTTTAATGATGATTATTTTTGTTAATCTTTGCTTACATTTCTTTTTATTTTCATTTATATATCGGAGGACCTTGGAAACATCACTCGTAGCGTAGCATCTATGTTTCATTACGAGAGGTAAGTATTTGAAATAAAAACATGTAAAGCAATAAAAATATTATGTTGAAAACGTAAATAAGCCGAAAGCTAATAAACACGTTTAAAAATTCAGGATGTACAACTAAGTGGGGGCACTCCATTTATATTCATTAGTTTACTACAGACTATAGGCCTAACTTACAGTGTTTGCTGAAACCTAACAGGAAAAACAAAACACTATTTAACACTATTTTTATTTTTTTATTAGTAATGTATTTGTTTTTAATTATTTATTTACCTAAGCTACTTACAAGTTTATGACCACTGTACACTGACAAGGTCTTTATTTTGAAATGTTTAAAAGGCTTTTATTTTGAAATGTTTCCGGTCTCGTACACGGCTTCCCTCACAGTGGATCAGCTGAAGCGTGTGACGTGAGCTGCGCAAGCACGTTTTCGTTTTGTTTTGCGCGCACGCGGTCTCTTGCCAGCCACGTTTTTCATAAACGCGTGATATACCGTGTAATATTTCCAATATTTGTCTATATGAAAAGGACTTTTTCGACATATTACGAGCTTAAATCAGTGCGCACGTGGACGGCCGTACTCACGAGAACATGCCCGGACTTGTCTGATCTTCTGGGCCGGGTAACGTTAGACAGGACTTCCTCGCGACCATCATGGACAACAAATTTCCTTATCAGCTTTATCCACATCTGTATCTGGATGGTCCGCCTGAAGAAGAGGCGAAACACAATTATGGAGGATGGGGTTCATACGAGCGAGTGCGCACTGTTGGTGCCGGGCCGGTGAGACGATTCACATCACAACAAAAGTGACAGATCCGTCCTGATCACAGAATGCAATGCAAATGCGTTTAGCACAAACATTAAATATGCATGCTTGTAAATTTGATGTTAATTGTGTTTATTATTAGTTTGGTCATACTTAACTTTACTACTTTAATTTAGGGTCCAACTCTCACTCTTAACTAACCATATTGACTACGAGTTTTGCCTCAATAAACGCCTAGGCTAATGTTGATTAATAGTAGGTTACTTATTAATAGGAATGAGGATGTAGAATATGGTCATGCAGAATAAGGCATTAATATGTGCTTTATAATTACTTATAAATCTTGATGTTTGGGAAAAAAACATATATTCCATTTAAATAGTCGCTGGGGTCAAGTCATTTAACGTTACTCACGAGGCCAGATTGGACACTCAAGACACATAATATTTTACTATCAGGAGAAAATTTCACCAGTCTTCATCTTGTCAGAATCCATTAAACATATTTTGCTGGACTTTAATACTTATACCCCTTTGAGAATTTTTATTATTTATTCTGTTGTTGATACTTTCGAAAAGGTTTTTAACCAAGTAAATCAAGATTTATTATTAAGGTTAATAATATTATTAAGGACTTGAGGTATTAAGGTTTTTACAAAAAAAAAAAAACTTAAACGTCTTTAGTTTTATTTTTTGATAAAAAAGGCTCTGGCCATGAACATAGCCATGAAAGGTGAAATGGCATTAAAGGAAAAAAAGAACCATGATAATTGCTTGCAGCTATTTATGAATGATTTTTTGATGTAAAAAAACTTAATTATTTCATCTTAAGGTTTATTAATACATGTGATATATCATATATTCATAGATAAGCCAAAAAATAAATTTAATGGAGTTGCAATAAATGCCATTGGTTACTATCTAAATCTAGATACTTAACAAAATACCCCTTGAAGAATCAGTATGAATTAAAAAAAATTCAATAACAATGCATATCGAATTGATTATGGTAAGGAGTTACCAAGTTATTATTAATGATTAGTTGAAAAGTGCAGAAATCAAAATGATTAGGTCTCACAAATGTATTATTAGGCGGCACAAAAGAATAGTACGACTTCTCGTAAAACTGGCTATTTGTGGTTTCTTCTGGCATGACAGGTTTGAACAGAGAGATAAAAATAAATGTCACTATCGTTCCACCTATACCAGAATTATCATAATGTTGTGTTTCACATTCTCCACCCTGTGAATGTGTATCATGACTGACTTGATTGTGTTTTTACAGTGTGATGCTGAACAACCGTGGGCCCGTCCTGCGTTTGAACCCCAGCACGATGTGAACAGTGAGGAATGGCTGCCGGTCAAACCAGCCGTCACCCCTTTAATGCCACCATATGAAGGTGAACCTTATTATTAATGGTCTGAAGTTTAGTTATTAGATAGGCTTAAATATTAAATGATAAAACATCCTTAGATCCCAAAATGTAAAATTGCTGCATTAATGTAGTGCATTTTTCTGGTTATCAATATACAGTCTATGTATTTTGGCCATTGGTTAGGCCTATATTAAGTCATTCTTTGTGAAAGAAAAGTGCATTGGGGTGGATCTCATGAAGAACATTTATAGGTTATAACTTATTTTTAATAAAATTAAATCAGGGCAGTTTTACCAATGAGAATTCAGTGTTATTTTGATAATATTTATATAACATCTCCTTGTATCTCCATATTTCGTCTTTTTTCCATATGCAAAGCTGCTAGATCTCTTATATTTCCCACAGCTCATGTTGCCAGTAGGTTTTTGTCTACTGAAATTTCTTGGAACAATATTTTTGCAGGGTTTCGTCAGTAGAACAATCCAAAAACACATTAAACAACAGTACAACCCACTGACGAGATAAATGTCTATCCCTCATAGCCTCGCTTTCATTCCCATTAAAACTTAAAGATGCCGCTGATGTGAATAAGGTCTATACTCTTAAATAGCCTTCATCTTTACTTCATCATCATAACATAAGGTTTTGGACAAATGACAGGAAAAACTAAGCACCCACTAAGCTATACAGTAAACTTTATAACCTGTAATTTGATGAAAACATAATATGATTTAGGATTAATTTTGGTAAATGATATGATGACACATGCAAGTGTCTGACATAAAAAGCTGCAAAATCAACTTTGACAACAGTGTTTATTTAAAAAATAGTGTCTTTTCCATTTCCTGAAAAGTAGCGGATTTGAAGGGTTCCGCCCGACAGAGACGGGAAGTATATAAAATTATAGTATTTAAAGGGACGGTTCACCTTAAAATGAACATTTTCATTTACCCACCTTCCAAACCAATTAGGCTTTTATTCATCTTAGGAACGCAATGAAGACATTTTTACTGAAATTTGAGAGATTTGATCAGATTTAAATTATGCTTTTTTACGTGTAAACTTTGATCTTGCGGAAGCTCAAATGTGCCGCGTGAAGCGAGAATGAACCTCATTGGTTCTTGTGCGTCAAGCGAACATGCTTGAGCTTCCGTGACCAAATTTGAATGCTGTAAACATTGTTTGCTGATCAATATTTCTATGTGCATAAAAGCCTGAAATAAATCTGTTCATCACATTAAGTGGTCATGTCTCTTCAGTAGACCTGGATTAAACCGCTAGATTCATATTGTTTGGACAGAAAACTCAAAGATTTGTGTTTCAAAGATGAACGAAAGTCTTACGGATTTGAACGACGTGAGGGTCATTGATATTATTTGTATTTTTGGGTGAACTAACCCTTTGATGATATTGTGAATTGGCTTTAGTTTATCTTCTCAGTTTCATTTTAATTTTAGATTATATTTCATTTTATTTCAGCTTCATGGCAGTTAACAAAAAAAAAAAATCATTTTTAGTCATTTTAGTTAACAATAACAGCACTTTGGATCCAAAGGTAATGTTTTTAATTGTAATGTCACACTGCCAAGAAAAAATGCTTTATTTTCTTTATGCAAGATATTATTTTGTATTTTTTGGGTGGTGAAATTTGCATAATGTATTATCTTTTTTTTTTTTTATCTTTCCAAGATGCCAAAGTCCCATCTATTGATCTACCAGATCCAATGAATTTCCCAGATCATGTAAGTTAGGCCAGCATGATTCCCAAAGTCTTTGGGTTTGCTCATTTTTGTGACTTTTTGTGAAAGTGACTTTTCATCTCAAAATGTTTTATTTGGTATAAAAAAAGTGTTTTGTCTCTGTTTTCCCTTCAGATGCAGTATTTCTACCAGCATTACTTTATGGACGCATTCTCCACAATGGGACATTTGCTCCAGGATGACTTTACTTTCCAACGTAAACCACCACAGGTGAGGGAGTCCTGATGTGTGTGCTTGTTGTGGTCAGAATGATTTGTCATTGTCTTGTTGTTGTTGGCATGTTTTCTAGTGGTCTTGTAATAGTTGTCTTCTGTTCTTGTTTTTCAATCAGGATGTTTTGTCAATGCGCTGGTCTAATGACTTTATAAATGGCTTAAAATATAAGAGGTAAGATTATTTTATGTGAATCAGAGTGAAAGTGATGTAATTTGTGCTCTGCATTTTACCCGTCCAAGTGCAAAACAAAATTAGAACCCTTAAAATAGCACAATAGGGGCATTTAAAAACAAAAATGGTTTTAAGATTGTCCAATATATATTTTTAAATGGCTAAAGTCAGAGGGGGAAAAAATCATAAGGTGAAGTTTCATTTAATAATGCATTAAAAATAACCCTAAGATGCTGCTTTCTCCTTTTAGGTGCGAGTATGCAAATTTCTCGAAGAAGATCCGTTGTATGCACCATCTTCTCAGGGATATTGTGAGCGATGTTCCTCCATCGCTCCTTTCCTCGCTCCTCTATGAAGAGCTGACGACTCAGAGGGAACGGCAGCAGTTCAGTGCAGAAACTACAGGGGGCACTCTAGGATTTGTGCCCTTGCGTGAGAACCAGAGCAGCAGAGATGCCTTTCTGATCTATCCCAGGGGAGTCGGGATGGACAAAATCTGTATCCTCCTATCATAGTTGCAGTAGTGTCATAGTTTGTTTGATGCCATGGTAAAGAACTTTATTAAGGGGTCAGTGATCTGAGGGCTGATGTCAATAACTGAGTGTTTAACTCCATATTTTATTTTATACCTGTTTAACCAAATACCTTACCAACGCCATGGCAAGCACGTAGCAACACACTCAAAACCACTCGGAACAAACTGTAGCACAGGGGTGTCCAATCCTGCTCCTGGAGGGTCACTGTCCTGCAGAGTTCAGCTCAAACCCCAATTAAACACACCTGAACCAGCTAATCAAAGACATTTATATTTTAAAATAAAAAATCTATCCTTTAAAAATCTATCCTCTGCACTTCTGTGTTCGTTGATACGTCATGCGTCGGGTCAGAGGTCACTCTTCTGCCGGAACTCGGTCATTAACAGAAGCCATTGATTATAGTTTTTTTCAAAATTATAAAAATGGATATTTTCTTACAAAAACACATCACTTTGCTTCAGAAGGCACTTATTAACGCTCTGGAGACGTATGGATTATGATTAATGATGGATGGATGCACTTTTCTGGGATGCACTCCCATTATAAAGCTTGGAAGAGCCAAGATATTTTTTGATATATCTGAATGTGTTTGGCTGAGAGAAGAAAGCCATATACACCTAGGATGGCTTGAGGGTGAGTGAATAATTGGATCATTTTCAATTTTGGGTCAACTAATATAGTGTATTTTGAACTTTTTATAATTAAAAGCCTTGCCTTGTGCATTTTTGTTAGACAGTAAACTCTATCTGGCATTTAATTTGACCTAAACTCTTGTAGCTTCTCTCTGGGTCGCCATGTCACATGAAGGAAAGACTTAAATTAATTGTTATCATATCAGCAAAGTCTATTATCGATTGACCTCAAATATTATTACATAAACCAACTTCACTACGTATGTATTTATTAAACAAAACATATCTTGAGTATTTTAAACTTGCAGTTAGATGTGTACCCAGCCTGTCAATTCAAGTAAAACAATCCAAGATATGATTAATTTTGAGATTCTATAAAGACATAGTTTACAGACATTTGTTTTTTGTACAGGTCTTAAAAAGTTTTCAATACTTTAAAGTAGACCATTTAAACGTGTGTTTGTTTCTTTTTATTTTTCCTTAACTGCAGTTCCTCAGTTTTCCACAAGGTGGTGCAACATTTTAATGACGACAAGCCTCCTAGTTTTGTCATGCAACCCCAACCTAGTGTGTTTTATTTGAATGGCTCTATCAGACAGATCACTCCTGGCAAAATGGAAGAAGAAGGTGAGATGTGAAAAATGGATTGGCTGAGAACAAAGCTTACATTTGGGAGGAATGATTGATCACACCAATCAAACTATTGTAATCAATGAGATTCATGCAATGATGGTACAATGTCTTCATGTCAGAGTAAAACATCAATGTCAATTACATGTTATGTCAAATTATTGCATGTCAAACATCTGTGTGCAGGTCATGT
This sequence comes from Rhinichthys osculus, assembly GCA_029959095.1. NCBI lineage: Eukaryota > Metazoa > Chordata > Actinopteri > Cypriniformes > Leuciscidae > Rhinichthys > Rhinichthys osculus. The sequence continues at coordinate 34,482,257 of JARWKJ010000014.1, forward strand.
GGCTGTGCGGTCAGATTATTTATGTGGCGTGTGGGTACTAGGAAACCGAACGAAGCCGCGGTTAGTGGAAGTCATCGAGACCAAAGATCCCTTCTCCTGCGTCACCGGCAGGTGTGTCTGAAAGCTCTTGCTGCCTCACTTTAACATGCGCCTCACAGAACACGTCTGCTTGTGCTCCTGATGGACCCTGATTATTCAGGGCTTCCTTAAGCCCGACTACTAGTTGACTTTCAAAAATGTGAAGGATTAATGTCAGTTATTCAAATGATCAGAATCACACACTGAACTGATAATCAAATGACTTCATTTTACTATTGCGCTGAAGGGTTAGTTATGTCTACTGGACACCGTAGTCAAAATAGTATTTATTTAAGCCATAATGTACAAGAGGCTATGGTATATTATGAATATAGTTGCATATGAAAAAATGTATACGCTGCTATTTATACTTTTTGAGGCTGTAAGGTTTATTTTAAGGAAGTCTCGTATGCCTTCCAAGGCTGCATTTATTTAATAAAAAAAAATACAATGAAGACAGTAATATTATAAAATATTATTTAAAATTTAAATTGCTGATGTGAATATTAAAATGTAATTCATTCCTGTGACCAAAGATACATTTTCAGCATCATTACTCCAGTCTTCAGCGTCACATGATCCTTCAGAAATCATTCTAAGATGCTGATTTGATGCTCAAGAAACATTTCGTGGAAACAGTGATATTTTTCAGGATTTGAACTTGTCTTATTAATGTGTGTTCTCTTTTGTCTTTCACAGTCCACACATACCAAATGAGTTTGTGGTGGTTAATGAGCGGGGAGCAGCATATCTTTGGACCGTGCGCAAAGGGTACGTGTGTTTTAAGAACAACGTGTGCTTCACTTGCTGCTATCTTGAGCTTAGAGCTCAGTGTACCAACATCATCCTATCAGCTTCCACTACAAATTGTCCTTTAGCTAAACTTTGAGCAGTACCCAAGAACCAAAGTGCGTTAACCGAACATTTTCCGTCATTGACTGAATATAATAAAATATTAAGATCGGTAAAAAATGTAATGAAAGTGTAACATGGTGCATATATTAAGCAAAATTCTCGAGAAAGGAGCATATTATATTAAGCAAAATGCTCCTTTCTCGAGTTAATTTTCTAGCTGACTAACGAGTGTTTGGACATTGAATGGCTTTCCTGTGGTAAATGTAACATTACATGACATTGTTTACAAGCGGTTTTATTGACGTTGTAGGAAACTCAAAGCGAAGACCAGGAGACTAGGTTGTATCTTCAGCAGGATTCTTTATTGAGAACACGAGCTGTCAGTAGCTGCAGTCATCAAGTCTAACTAAGACAGTGTACATTGTAGTTTATATAGATTTTAGTGGGCAGTGCTTAGATATGGAGACAAAGCACCTGGTGACGACCTTAAACAAAGCATGCAAATGAAGTATACAGCTATAGGAACCCGCCCCAGACTCTACAGTGTATCCAATTATTCAAAGAATGGGAACAGGGGCTCCAAGAGCCTTTAAAGACAGAAGATGAGAGTCTCAGTAATCTGACTTCAACTTACAATAGAGAGAACAGGACTGGCAGGAATCTCTTGGTGGATATCATCATCATCATCATAACCTTGAATGCTAAATTCAATGTACTCTGCCTTACTTTTTCATGAAATGTTATGCAAGGACATAAGATCAGCAGATCTTAAACAGATTCTTAAATTTGTAATCCCACAACGTCTTTCCGTGGTTGAAACGCTGATTAAGCGACTACATGAGACATGATACAGATTTTTGGAAGTGTACTGTATCTTTCAACATACTTTCTGATGTTCAATCATGTTTATTTCGTACTGTAACTAGTAGTAAAGTGGAAGAGACGATCAGTTAACTGCCCATTCGCTTGATCTGAGGCGGCAACAATGATCTGTCACGTCAAAGAAAAGAAAAACTGCCAAAACGGTATATATTGTTTGAATTTCGTAATAAAATTGTCTGAATTTGAAATCTGAGACTTCACCCTCATGCGGCTCCAAACCCGTAAGACTTTCATTCTACAAAAAAAATGAGGATATTTTAAATTAAATCTACGAGCTTTCTATATATCCAAATGATATATAAAGACACATTCTTTATGATGAACAGATTGAATTTAGACTTTTATTCACATTTAAACATTGATCAGAGAACATAAACAGCTCAATCGAACCCGATTGGTTAATACTGTTCAAACTAACCTCATTGGTTCTTGCTGAAACTCAAACGTGCTGCGTAACACGAGAATGAACCTCATTGGTTCTCACACAACACGCAAACGTGCTTGAGCTTCCGTTTATCATATCTGATGTTTGAGTTGATTGTTTATATGGGAATAAAAGCCTAAATTCAATCTGTTCATCATATAAAGCGATCGAGTCTCTTCAGAAAATTTTGACACAGTGGTAGTTGCATAGCTGTCAATGGAGGGACAGAAAGCTCTCAGATTTCATTAAAATATCTTAATTTGTGTTCCGAAAGTTGACGAAAGTCTTACGGGTTTAGAAACAAAATGAGGGAGAGTAAATCACAACAGAAATTAAAATTTTAGGTGAACTATCCCTTTAAAATTTCAGTTTGTTTGTCTCAGAACATTATCATATGTCAGTAACGCTTCCTTTTACAGTACTTACGTGTACTTACAGTGTACTTACCTAGAAAGTATTGGCTAATATATGGTAAGTACATGGGTTAGGGGTAGGTTTAGGGTTAGTACCTAGTTATTACCCAGTATTAATTATAATTACTATAATAAGTACAGAGTAAGTACATGGGTAACAGGACTGTAAAAGGAAGCGTTACCCATGTGTCTTCATGAGTCTGTACAGTGAGCTGATGCAACCCCTTACCACATGATGCAGTGTGTGGTTGCTGTAACCAGTCCAGAGTTTTGTGACATTCTGTTCTCTTTTAGATTGCAGAAGTTCCGTGAGGAGAGTTCCAACCTGTACTTCAATGCCAAGTCGTCATGGCGATGGTGCGAGTTCTCCAGTCACCCGAGAGTGATGGTCTACGCTGACAGAACGGGGGCGGAGCTTACAGACATACGGGTAAAGTGGCTCTTCTTACGTGTATCATTATTGGCCAAAATTATGATATAGAACTGAGTCCTCCATAAACGTTTAGTGCATTGTTTTGTACATTTTAATAGCCAAACCACCAATACAGCAACAGCCTACCAGAGTAGAAGCAACATCATGGCCTCTGTTAAAATACTTAATTATATTACACATTGTACCCTGTAGTATTCATCTCTGATTAGTGATTATTTCTTCCATCAAATGAGGAGGATGTTAGAGATACAATTATTATACAGCTGAAGACGCACCTTAACTAATCCACAACCATAAACAAGGGCACTTACTGGAACTCACAATTAAAATGAAGCCTTGTTCTCCTGCTCTTCTTTTCTGCATTTCACTTCTGCTCTAGCTTTCATGCTCATTTTGCTTATGCTTTAAATTTGGCATTGTGTATTATGAATATTTTGTAAGGCTCCTCATTTGTTAGTGGCTTTAAATAAAAACCTCTGATAAATTAATAAATGTAAAATCTAAATGTATTTGACTGGTTGAATGTGGCATGACGGATGACAAGGGAAGACTCAAATCATCTTATTATATCAGATATTACATCCCGATTATTATCAATAATAATATTATTTTATCTAATCATTGTAACATTTAAAATCCTAAGAGACTTAATATTTTTAAATCTGGTTGTTTTATCTAATTATCAATATAGACTCCTATTATTGTTATCTTAATTAATCTGATTTAATAATAATAACAATATAAGTAGGTACTAGTATATAATACTAGTAATAACAATCATAGTAATGGTATTTATTGTTATTATTGTTATGATATGGTATTTAGAATATTGTTTAATTTAAAATATCAAATTAAAATGTCATTTAAAATATCAAATAATTTTATTATCTACATTTTATCAACTTAAGGAACACTCCGACTTTTTGAAACTTTAGCCTATTCACCTTATCCCCCAGAGTTAGATAAGTCCATACATACCTTTTTCATCTCCGTGCGTGCTATAAGTCTGTTTGACGCACCCACCGCTAGCCTAGCTTAGCACAAAGACTGGATGTAAATGGTTGCAGCTAGCATACTAATCCAAATAAGTGACAAAATAGCGCAAACATTTTCCTATTTACATGTTATGATTTGTATAGTCACAGAGTGTACAAAAAACAAAGTCACATGAGACACAGACATATTTTAACTGTATAAATAATGGGAACTATATTCTCTGAAGGCGAAACACTGCTACTTGGGCGGAGTGATAACCGCAGCACCTGAGACGCGCCGTGGTGAGGGGCAGAGAGTTCGTTCAGAGTTTGGGTACGGTACGTCTCAGGTGCTGCGGTTATCACTCCGCCCAAGTAGCAGTGTTTCGCCTTCAGAGAATATAGTTCCCATTATTTATACGGTTAAAATATGTCTGTGTCTCATGTGACTTTGTTTTTTGTACACTCTGTGACTATACAAATCATAACATGTAAATAGGAAAATGTTTGCGCTATTTTGTCACTTATTTGGATTAGTATGCTAGCTGCAACCATTTACATCCAGTCTTTGTGCTAAGCTAGGCTAGCGGTGGGTGCGTCAAACAGACTTATAGCACGCACGGAGATGAAAAAGGTATGTATGGACTTATCTAACTCTGGGGGATAAGGTGAATAGGCTAAAGTCCCAAAAAGTCGGAGTGTTCCTTTAAAGGTATTGTAGGTAGGAATTTTTTTAAAAACTTTTTGCCAAATGTGTTTAAACTTTCTATATATATCAATGCATAATTAAAATGTAAGTACTCTGGAAAAGAGAGTATAAAAATCGAGTGTCTGTAGTCCTCTCAGGGCTGTAATAAACACAGCTACTTATCTCCATTCACTTCCACCCCCTCCATTCTGGGCTCCTTCCAAAACCACGCCCCCAAAACACATGAACGCGCAATGCCGACAGCTCACAGCTGGAGGACGCGCTTACCAGCGCCCAGCGGAGAGGAGCAGTGCATGTAGTGACATCATGTCAGACTCACATGTAATAAAATACCTAACTTTATCATTATGAATATAAACAACTAACATGGCTGTTAGTACTCACCAGAGATGGGGGACTCGAGTCACATGACTTGACTCGAGTCAGACTCGAGTCGCAAATTTAAGGACTTGAGACTTGCTTGACTAAATTAAGAAAATGACTCGACTTGACTTTGACTTGAGATCCAATGACTTGAGACTTGACTTGACTTGAACTGTATGACTCGAGAATGACTTGATATACATTTTTATATAAATCATCGCAACATCCATTGATAAACAAAATGAAAGCAACGGAACCATTGACGTCAGTCATCAGATTCTGCGCGATTGCGTGACGCTGCACAAGCCCAGAAATAGCCTACATCGCGGTGAGCGCGCTAAAAACAAAAACATCTCCCAGCATCGTATCTTTTTGGATATAAACACTAGAAAATGACAATATTCATGCAAGAAGATTTGTTGTACGCATAATAACTGGCAAGGGATATCGGACGACCATCACAACCTCGAACAGTCGAACTTCATTCACCACGTCTAAAAGTAAGCTATGGCTTGTTTAACCTGTTTGTTATAGTTAATTTGACTATCTTTAAATCTAGAGAGAATAATATTGGTCAAAACAGCATGCCTCTTTATACACAATTATGTTTTCAAATGTAGCTTAATGTTGTCAATATTCAAATGATAATTAATGATGGTATATGTTTTGTATAACATTTGCCACATTTCTTTTTAAATCATGCTTTAAAGCCAAAAATGTTGTTCTTTCCAATGACGAAAAACAATATAGAAAACTGTTAGTTTTGTCGTTTATGTTTCTCTTAATGTTATCAGGGGGTTGGTGGCAAAAAATGCCAGCAGAATTAATATGCACCCAAAATTCAAAATGTGGTGGAAAAATGGCCCTAGTATGAGTTATTTTCATAATTATAACATATATAAAAAAAATATTTCCAGATTATTGGCGCGATTGCAAATGTGATGATTTTATAAAACAGTTCAGTAAACAAAGAGTGAATATTGTGATGTGACATTTTAGACATAATATTCCAAATATTTTCTGTTTTTGCTCTATTTCTCCAATGACAATAGTTCCAAACAAGCCACAGAAAGAGTTATGCGTATTTGTGATTCAGTGACATAGTTGCTTAGTTCCAGAACGAATCTGTCATTTTGAACAAATCAGTTGACTGCTTCTATGACTCGTACATTAAGACGGTGATTTGGCGCCACCTATTGGCGGTTTTAACTTCATAATAGGCTAAATGCCAACGGCTGTTATATAACTTATATAAAGGGGATGCCAGTTTGAAGAATGCCATTTGGTGGCATAGGAACCATTATACTTGAATTGTGAATTGTTTAATACCTTTTAATGGTCTTCTGCAATGTTTGAGGCATATTTATTTTTTCATGCTTTAATGTTGGCCTAATTTCAGTTACATTTACATTTTAGGCTATGTAGTTTGAAATTGTATTTATTTTTTATTTTTTAGATTTTTATTGTAGTAACCACTCAGCTGTATGTGGAAATGCATATTTAAAAAAAAATATGTTGCAAATAAAACCATAGTCCACAACTTATGTAGTTTTAACTTATTTTAATATATAAATTCAGTGAAATCATCAAACGTTTGTATGACTTGCCAGTGACTTGTGACCCAAGCTATGACTTGACTTGACTTGCTTGACATAAGGCAGTGACTTGACTTGACTTGCTTGCTTTTATAAAAAATTGACTTGGACTTGCTTGAGACTCGAAGGTTAAGACTTGAGACTTGCTTGTGACTTGCACATGTGTGACTTACTCCCACCTCTGGTACTCACTATCAAGCTAGCATATCGATACTGGTAAAGTTTAAAATATATTGAGTTTGATTCGTTAACGAGCTAGTAACATAAAGCAAAGCTAAAAACAGGTTGCATTGATACACGTTTTCCCATTACAATCAGTTACACTGTAGCTATGTTTCCATCTACTTGTCAATCGAATCATCTGAAGTTCGGTAAAAAAACTCATGCGAATTAAGCTGGTGAAAGTGTGTTTCCATCAAACGGCTTTAAAGCGAATAAAAACCTGTGCGTAATGACGTCACATGCTGTTTTGCGATCAAATTGGTATATCGAATTGATTTGAGACATTTTAAGGTGTTTCCATTCATTTTCGCGCTGAATCGCACAACATTCAAGCAAACATTTGCGAACAAAGTTTTGCTAGACAAAATGGATGGCGCATCTGCCAACAAATGATCAATATTGCAAGTTGTAGCCTAGTGCTTAAGTGCCAGCTGATAGCGACATATGTAAGGGATGATGTATAGCGAGGCGGTTGTTAGCCTGAAGGGGGTTGTCTACATCCCGCTTATTACATGGCTAACGTTACCTACCAAATAAATAAATAATTTGACACAAAATATTGATTTAAAAAGGAGTTTATTGATTTAAAAACGATTGTACTCCTTCCGCTAAAGAAAATAGTCCGTTTCGTCTCTGAACTGCGTCCATGGCAACGCTGTGTTATACTTAGCAGCTGTCTGTTTTCAAGAAATAACACACAGCATTCTACATTAGAATTCAACCAAGCCATGTAATAACAAGCTATAATAAGAAAACAACGACGGTATCAACACTGCTATGATGATGCAGATACACGTAAATGCCTGTGGTGTGGGAACGACAGCGCTCCAAACAGTTCTGGGAGATCGTGGTTCAGAGACACCTCACGGAAACCCTTTGGTTGAAGCATTTTTGTGCTTTGTCCACTTACATCTGTCTTTGTTGACACCGGCCATGTGTGCGCAAAGCCGCAAACAGAGCGGAAATACTGGGCGGAAATGAACAAACTTCTTCTTCTATGTTTTGTGGCGTGTTGCAACCATAAAAGGACCTAAAACTTAATCGCAATTCATTATTTATTCGGCAAATAACGTTTCCATCAGCGTTTATCGCATAAGCCGTATATCGATCAAGATAAAATCCGATGAGACCGAACGTATTTCATTTGAGTCGATATTCATGAAATTCAAGCGAATTTTACTGTTTCCATAAGGCATTTTTCATTCGATATCACTTAATTCGGATAAAAACGTGTCGATGGAAACATAGCTACTGATGAAGGTGAATTTCGTGTAAGATTCATAACATATACGCCGTGTTTTGCATGTAATTGTGTCTCTTACTAGTCTCTTACCCTCCTCGAGTCAAACGAGTGCGCGCATGTGGGCAGCGCATGTAGCAGCGGGGGTGTTGCCATGGTTGCGAGAGAGTGACAGTCGCCTAAGCCAATCCTTTGTTTCGTCCCGGAAGGAAATAATGAGCTGTGTTTAGTGCAGATTAAACAGTCTAGAGTCACTCGATTTTTATACTCTTTTTATCAGAGTACTTACATTTTAATTATGCATTGATATATATAGAAAGTTTAAACAAATTTGGGAAAAAGTTTTTTAGACCAAAAACGACCTACCCTACCTTTAACTGTAAAATGTATTGGGTGAAGAGCGGCCTGTAAGCTGATTGGACCACAATTTGTACCTCTACTATTTATTTCAGATTTGTGTATTTTATGATCATTCTTTTGTTTGACTCTTTTGTTAGTCTTCTCTTTATTTCTCTTTTTTAAGGTGGGTCTCAATTTATTATTAATCTTTGTCACTTCCTCTATGCAGAGTCATGAAAATACTCACACATTGTTCCGGATTGGAAAGACACCAGGTTGTGTGTCGGGAGAGCGTGTGATAATAGCCAAGTACCTGAGTAAAAGCCACGCCCATCACCACCTTATTAATACCCAGGTAAACACTGTCATATATCACGATTCAAGATTAGTGTTTGCGTCAGATATTAGTGCAGAAGAGTGTGTTCCACCTTGTGTTTTTTCAATGAAATCCTCCAGAACTTCCTTGAATGATGATCTGTATCAAATGTCATGGGATTGATTGTACACACACACACACACGATTGATCCTTTTTTGAATCTTTACAGGAGCTAATGTCAGTATAATTAGAGATTTGATATTTAATGCAGTGGAGCGTTTCCTTGTTCAGTGTGTTTTATAACCGTGATAGGCTCTACTTGGCTCTACCATTGTAATACCGTGATATTCTTTGAACTAGCTTGGTGTATATAAATATAGTAATAATTATGTATAGAGGTATACTATTTATACACTACTGTTCAAATGTTTGCTATCTGTAAGATTTTTGTTTTAAAAAGACTCTTATGCTCACTAGGGCTGCTTTTATTTGATTGTTTCCTCGTCTGTAGTTTTCCACTTACATCATGGATGAGCGGGTTCCCAGTGTTCCCATGCTGAAATGGAACCATATGATGGAGTCTCCGCCAACATTTGCCTGCGATCTGCCAGGACAGACCCCAAGCCAAACCTCCAAATTGCTGCTTGGTTCTCAGAGGACACAGGAAATCATGCTACTGCAGTACACGGGTGAGGCGTTTGTGTATCAGCAACAGTTTCTCTTTGGTTACTCGACATCCTCATTTTTCAAAGTTGGTAATTAAACTTGTGCGTAAAATTGGAAAATCGCTGAAAACATTTGCAAATAGAGCACCGATTCCATCCCGTGTGGATCGTCAGCACTGTTCAGTGGATTCTTAAACCCAGGGCTTAAAGTATTCCGGCACCGTGCCGGATCTCCGGCGTGCGGCCGTGAGGAAAAAATGATTATTTTCGCATGCGATTCATTTTTGTCCAGCTAACGTGTTAAAATATTTAAGCAATTAACGCAGCATCCATTCTTTCTGTCATCCTTCAGCTAGGGTTATGATCACGCTCTTATTCACGCAAATGCTTTAAACCACTCATGCGCGACAAGACAAAAAGAGAACGCGCTTTCAGTGAATGTCCTCCTGACGCGCACACACACACACACACACACACACACACACACGAGACGCACAGAAAGACGCACGCCAGTATCAAGTTCTCTTTCGCGCTTGAACGAACAATAACGCACACTTATGCCAAAAATGTCAGTTTTGTCGAGTATCCTCACAAGAACAGTCTTAAATGAGTTAAATACAATCTTAAATGGAAGTAAAGAGTAGTGAGAGAATGAGATGCGTGAGATCCTGTCAGCAGCGGCAGATCTTAAAGTGACAGGAGCCATTAATTCTGTCTGTCAGTAAAGTTAACCTAAAGAACAGAGAAAATTACTAACTGCCCTCGACTAAAGAACGCTTGTAGCTTTGATAAGGATTAATCTATATTTCATTTAAAATGTATGTGCGGACTGTTTTATAACCTTATTAAATTTCTGTATGGTACAGGTAAATGACATTTATTATGGGTTTAAGTGAGGATTGTTTTAAGTTCACTTAAATTAAAGGTTTTTATATTTTTGAAGCCAAATGTTTAAAATTTGGGGGGAAATCATTTTCATCGAGACATCAGTAGATATAATATGAGTGATACTGGCTTTCATTCCTAAAAAGACGGCATTAAGATACAGCTGTAATACTTGAAAATAAATGGTGCCATCGAAGATAAGTTCATCTACCCCCCCCCCCCCCCCCCCCCCAAAAAAAAGTTCAGGCTCAGGAATTTTTTTCCATTTAACCCCTGTAAACCCCTCTGATTGGCCATTGTGTTCACACGCTCAACATTTAGGTCTGTGATTGGCTACAATGACCAATGCTTCAAAACGTGTTGTAAATAGACATCTTTGATGCTCTTCAAGCGCTTGCACCGATGCACACGAGAGCATTTGAAAACAGCCGTCTATCACCGGTTATATAAGGGGTCTGCTGATAGACGCCTGTTTTCAAACGCTCTCGTGTGCATCTGTGTAAGCGCTCGGTTAAGTGCATCATGTTTGTCTCATCAATGGTATAACAGCCGAAGTGCCTCCAGACTTTGGACTTAATTGTGGCTGGGGCATATCTATTATTTTACTCGCACTGCTGTCCACCATCCTGTTAAAACCCTCTTTTTCTTAGGCTAGTTAACTCATGTTCATGTTTCCCCTATTCATGTGTTGAGTGCTACTTCAAGGAGCCATGAAATAGCACCGCTGGGAGCAGGGAAATCTATTTAGAGCGCCTTATTTTATTAATTAAAATATTGATATTTGGCGCTAGCATATCGATTCTCGTATCGCACGGGGAAGGACAACGATATATCGCCCTATCAATATTTTGTCCCACCCCTATTCATGTATATATAAACCCAAAAAGGTCTTGAGCTTCTCCTGTGGCATTTTGCCTGTAATAAGTGTACTGTAGGACACTTTGAATAAAAGCAGTGTACTAAACAACTGAATAAATGACTGCATTTTTCTCTTATGTCACTCAGGTGGGAGGGAGCATGCCTGTCAGACTCAAGGACCCATTCAGAGGCTTTTTAATCCCAAAGAGTGTCTGAGCCACTTAAACCTTCAGCTACCTCACAAGAAACACGTCGCTCAGAAGAGACTGAACGTGCCTGTTACAGGTCAGGATACTTCCACAACCAGCTGGATGGTATTAGATAGATGCTATTATTTGACTAGCATGAAGTATGCTCTATATTAAACTATTGGATTAGATACTATGTTGTCATATGATAGTCTCTTTTAGGTTGGTTTGAAGTGGGGAGGTGATAATCAGTCACCTCCCCACTTAATCAGCAGGATTTAATGCGAACCGAGCCGCTCTGAGACACTGAAATCAACGGATCATGAGCTGCTAACCACAGCTTTTAGGATTTGAATAATTCACTAATCTCCAATATCTGTTTTATCTCAGTTAATCGTGCATCATTACTCTATTATTTGGTGCAATGATTATCAGACTACAGGGTTTCAGACTGTGACCTTTTTTCTTGCCAGTGCGAAAGTGAAACAAAACCGTGCAACTCGTTTGAGGTGCAAAGCGCGAATAATAGACAGAGCAGCACATTTTCGTTGGCCAATCTTGATCCAGCTTTATCCTGAGTGATCCGAGATAACTTATCATCTGATAGCAAAATGATTTCAAGACATATGCTTCCTTTAAGTTTCGTTGAGGGAGACGGGTTTAAGAACAGAAAATGCAAAGTGCTGTTAGAAACTTTGCTTGCAAATGTCTCTGCAACGTCTGTCAGCTCAGCACTTTCTAACTCGAGCATGTGGCAATATCGTTTTTCTCAACATGAACGTGAAACAATATAAACACGATAACTATATGCCGATTTGAGTGTATATGTACGTTCTGTACGATAACTCTTTGCTCTACTGTCAAATGTGCATTTCCATTAAAAATAAACATAGGTCTGTAGACCTTTTATGGCACTGGTGCTAATGCTCTCAAATGTTAGTCCGAAGCTCTGAACTACTGTACTCATATGTGGTGCTTTCACGTTATTCCTCAGGTTTTGCTGCTGTACAGAATAAGGACTACATGTCCGTTTTCCAGCTCTCAGAGACAGGAGACGTCTTTTTCCAAACACTGAAACTGCATGCAGATCAGACCACGACCAGCAAGGACGTCCCAGAACAAGCTGTCAGTGTGGAACATACTGGAGAGGCCGAGAATTACCAGATCTTTGCCAACAGTGACGGCCAATCTTCTCAGAGCGACTCAGAGACTGAGGGACGCCAGCTCTCAGAGACCGGAAGCGTCTTTTTGCAAACATTGGAACTGCAAAGAGTTCAGACCACGACCAACAAGGACATCCCAGAACAAGCTGTCAGTGTGGAACGTATTGTAGAAAATGGAGGGCATGTGAATTTTAAGTCCCACGCCAACGGCAATGTCCATTCTTCTCAGAGTGACTCAGAGGCTGAGGGACGCCAAGCGGTGCATGGTCATTTGGAAGTAATTGACAATGTTGATGTTGATCACTTAAATGCTTCGGATACCAATAAAGATATCAGCAAAGGCCCATTAAGCAGTTCTATTGGCAATAACCCAACTTGCTCTCAAAGACCACCCAACCCAAGCAAGGATCCTGATCTCCAGGCTGCCTGGAACGAATGGTTCAAGCCCATTTTTAAAAAGGCATCAGCAAAAAAACGACACTCTCATTTTCGACGTATAAGAACAGACGATTTAAATGGCTTAAAAGGCAAAAAGCCCTATAAACGCGTGGAAGATCACTTGACTAGATTGAGGAGAGACCTTCAAGAGGTCATGAGGAAGAAAGAGTCGCTCTCGCATGGGGTCACTTACCTGCCTCACCTGAATGTGACGCCAGTTCCTGATTCTATTGATCCTGACGATTGGGACGACGATCTGAGCCAGCGCTTGGCTGCGTCGTGGGAGGGCAATTGGAAAATTTGGTGGGAGGAGAAGCTGGGCTTGAACCAGTCCAAGAAAATTGCTGCTCTCCGTAGAAAGCGTCAGAGAATGAAGCAGGCCAAAGCTCGGCATCGCATCTCGCTTTCTGGAAGCTTCACCTCGTCTGTTAAAAACCAAGGAAGTGACTTTGGTTGGTCATCGGCCGGGAGCCAGTTTCTGGATTCTAATGATGAGACTTTGGAAAAATCTCAATCCACGGACATGGAGGAATGGATGTCCAGATCTGAGATGCGCAAAAAGAGCGCCATCATGCTGAGACGGTTTTTACATGATCAATCGACTGTGGAAGAACCAGGACAATCTCCAGAAAGATCTCTTCTACAGTCTCCTCTGAGAAGGCCTGATCAAGACCTTTTGACATCTCCGTCAAAATCTCAGTCATCCTCTCGGGTAAGGATTCACTGATTTGTGTTGATAACCAATAACTTGCAGATCATTGTGGCTGATAATTTTATGACTTTTTTCCCTGTAAAATGGAACCGCTGTCTAATTCATTTGGCTTGTTTAATTGGGACCATTTGCTTTCGTGAATAAGTGAAAACAAGACATAATACAAAATGCAAATACTCCAAAATTAAAATAGCCATTTACTTACCAGGGAACTACACTAACATTTTCCACTGGTGGCACTTGCGCTACTTACTTTTTCAGTTACTAGCGCAAAACATGATTTGGTCGCACAAATTATTTATATAGTAAGCCGCTCTGGATAATAATGACCAATAGTGAAACTGTATTGCATACAGATGTGCTTTTTATTTTACTCTCCATCTTTTAAAACACATGCCTTCTTGTTTTCTTTAAAAATGGTTGGGATAGATTTACTGCAATAGAAAATACAGTAGCCTACACAATAAAGTGCTAAATTAATTTCTTTTGGATTTCACCATGCTATGGTTGGCACAGATGGGCAGACTTCTGAACTCTTAAGGAAAAGTAAAATAAATATAATATGTCATTGTGAAGCTTCAATGATTCGTGTTTGAATTGTTTTGACGCAGTTACAAATTTGGACAGTCCTGCAATTGAAGGCCCACAGAATTTACAGTAGGGCTACACTATATTGGTAAAAAAATGACATTGCGATATTTGATTTTTCTGCGATATATATTGCGATATAAAAACAATTTCACCAGATGACTTGAATAGCTCTACTTGGAAAGAATGAATCATTCTAGAATGACTCTTGAGTTCAGTGTTGGACAGATCAGTTGTTATTTTAACCATTCATTAAAGTGAATCGGTTCAAAGGAGTCAGTTCGCGAATCGGACGTGTCATTAACGGACCACGGCACACGTTGTGGGATTATCCAGGCAGTTTAGGACATCGCACAAGATTTGTCTCAACACAGAAAACATTTCATCACCAGATAGATTTTTTGTTTTGTTTATTGAAAGAGTGGTTTATGCCATCTGAATGTGTGGAAAGCTTTTCAGAGAAGATGAGGCAACGTTATTTTAGCACAATTCACAACCAGTGGTAGTTCAGAAAAAAAAAAAACTTCGGTCTTCCGACCTTTTACCATCGTGTATTCTCAAAGATATTCATTCAACTCAATTCATTATTATGAGCGAGGGAGGGAGAGAGAGCGCGCGCGCGACTGGGGCTTTCACTCTCTCTGCTCGTTCTCTCAGTTAAACAAGCGCGAATCCGCGAAGCCAACTTGATGTGTTGAATGCTCAGAGCGCGTTATAAAACGTATTCTTAAAATACACATTTCTGTTTTAATAAATGCTCATAGTAAATCATAGCATATTGCCTAAAACATTAGGTAGGTACAAAAATAATCAAACGGTGATACATTTGCGACCCATTAAAAATTAGGGTCGCAATGGCATTTCAAAAGGTCGCATATGCGACCATTTTGGTCGCAGTGTAGTTCCCTGCTTACCCTTAT
This sequence comes from Rhinichthys osculus, assembly GCA_029959095.1. Classification (NCBI taxonomy): domain Eukaryota; kingdom Metazoa; phylum Chordata; class Actinopteri; order Cypriniformes; family Leuciscidae; genus Rhinichthys; species Rhinichthys osculus. The sequence continues at coordinate 34,497,518 of JARWKJ010000014.1, forward strand.
GTCGTTACAAACCTGTAAGATTTTTGTTCATCTTTAGAATACAAATGAAGATATTTTTGATGCAATCTGAGAGCTTTCTGTCCCTCCGTTGACAGCTAAGCAGCTACCACTTTGATGCTTCATAGAAGTTCATAAAGAGATCGTAAAACTAATCCATATGAATTGAGTGGTTTAGTCCAAATTTTCTGAAGAGACTCGATCGCTTCATATGATGAACATATTAAATTTAGGATTTTATTCACATATAAACATTGATCAGTTAACACAAACAAACCTCATTGGTTCTTGCTGAAGCTCAAACGTGCTGCGCAACACGAGAATGAACCTCATTGTGTCTCGCACGACAAGCGAATATGCTTGAGCTTCCGTTTGTAGGGCCCTATGATTTCCGCGATCACGGAATCGCGGACGGAATTACGGAATTGGCAAATTAACGCGGAATCTAGTGTTTACGCGCAATTTCATGGAATCTTTGGATTGAAATTCTGTTTTTGTGTCGGAGAAGAACATATGTCTGGTGAAAATGCAGACTGGGGGAAGCAAATCTGGGCGACACAACCCCTCCCGTCATTTCAGCTCCAATGACGGCATCAAAACAATAAAAGCATGGCGAAGCGGCTCTCCACGGCTCTGCTTTCCTCGGCGAAAAAGTTAAGAAACTCGACGCTATAAGCCCTCAGTGCCGAGCCGAGCAGTTCGCACGTGACTTTTATGCAGTGTTTCCCACACATAGACTAATTCGCGGCCACAAAATCAACTCCGGCCGCCACATATTGCGTTTCGTTTCTCTATCACTCACGCGTCTCTCTCACACACACGCACAAACACACACACACACAAACACACCGCGTCTGTCTATGAGGCGCCGGACTGGACAAAAGCAAAGCGAACTCCGCGAGCGACACTGGGCGAGAGAGAGACAGAGTGTGACTATTAAACTAATATAATTTATTTTACTGGACAGTTTAAAGCTCATAACCATATTTTGTTGTTACTTGAAGAGTGCAGTGTCATGTTGCATCATGCAGTATTTGTCCTGAAAAGGCTACTGAGTAAATGTCTGTAATTTAAGGCCATTCCTATTTTATTTGTATACATTTTAATCATTAACTTTAAAAGCACACTCATTTTATGACTAAAATAACGGTAAAGGGTAAAAAAAAATGAAATCCCAAAAATTAAAACGGAAAAAACGGAATTTGGTAAAAAATAAAACGGATTTCATAGGGCCCTACGTTTACCACAACTGATGTGTGCGCTGATTAATGTTTATATGTGAATAAAACCCTAAATTCAATCTGTTCATCAAAAAAGTTATCTTCAGAAAATTTGACCTAAACCGCTCAATTCATATGAATTAGTTTTATGATCTTTTTGAAGCGTCAAAGTGGTAGTTGCGTAGAATGAGTTCCTCTTTTTTATGTGAATCGCATCACACCAGACAGATTGCATCATTCGTTTGTTTGTAGGCGATTAAATCAGCTGATAACATCATGACGGTGTGGTCAGATTTCATCAAAAAGATCTTTAATTGTGTTCGAAGATGAAAGAAAGTCATACGGGTTTGGAACGACATGAGGGTGAGTAAATGATGACACTGTTTTCACTTTAGGGTTAACTAGCCCTTTAAATCAGTTCAATCACAAATTAACAAGGTACAATTATAAAGTAATCCTCACTAGTGACATGATGACAAATCGGCTTAACAAATTATCGGTGAAAGTATCAGCAGAAATGTCATTATACCAGGAATAATCATAACCAATAATATATCAACCACCTCTACTTTCAGGTTGAACGACCAATCTCTAGCACCCCTGCTGTTGCAGTAGGGATGGATTCGGGATCTCGTCCATCATCACTGACCTCGAAGCGGCGGAAGTACCTTAATTCTCTTCCCGCGTCCTCCCAGACACCTACACAGAACTCCGCACCGGATGATGGATTTTCTTTGTCTCAGGTTTACCTTTCTTCGCCAACTCCGTCGTCCAAGCTCTCCTTGTCTTCCCAGAGAGTTCCCCAAATCAGAAGCTCCTCACAGGCCTCTCAGCCTAAAAAAAAGAAGTCTCGGATGGGCTTCTAAACATCTGGCTCCAAACAAGGAATGCTACAAGGCAAGTGACCTACTTTTTGTGCGGTGTCAAATGTTTGAGGACTGTACGCAGGCGGGGTGTGTTTGAACGAGGAACTTGAGCCACTGTTTCTTTAGTCAGTGTGTTTTTGTGCACTCTGCGGGAATTCTGCAAATGTGCGTGTCTTTGTAATGAATAGCAAATGCTTACGGTTTGAACCAATCAGAGCATAGAAGTGGTCTATAGCTTAGTTGCTTGTCCATTTGATTTTGTGTGGCACTTGATGGAACGAGTTTACATAACTTGTATAACGTCTATAGAGGAAAACCGAGGTGTCGTTCCGAGTTATTACTTGATTTTCTAAATTCTAACCATATTCAAAAACTTCTTCAAATGTTTGCTATGTGGTATTTTCTAGTGTTTGTTCTCAAGATTTCATCACTGTATGTAGAGCATTGTGTTATGAAATGGATCTCGTGGTATGTTTATGGCATGTTGTGTCTCTGAGGGAACAGAAAGATCAGTTCCAGCCTATGAAAACTTGACCTGACACTGTTTCTTCGCAGTGCACTGGTTGTTGGTTTCTCATAAAAATGAGTTCCTATTTTGTATGTGAATCGCATCACACCTGACAGAATTGCATCATTCGCTTGTTTGTAGGCGATTAAATCAGCTGATAACATCATGACGTGTGGTTGACGAAGGCTTGGTGAAGCCACTGTATTGTCTTGTTGCTGTGCAAGATCCAGTGTCAGTAAGGCAGTTTACAGCATCTGCTGGCTGTTTGCCATTTTCTGTGTGTGTTGTACAGTTGAGGTTGTTAGGAACGGAGAACCAATTAGAGGTTAAGCTGATATTCATGAAACCCAACTAAGCAAAACAGGAGACATTCAGTGAATTTCAAAATAGCTTTTTTTATTGTAAATGTTTTTTTTTTATATTACCATGACAAAAATAACAATAAATAAGTTAATATCTACAAGAAGCTATACAGAAAGTATATGTTTTTTTGTTTTTTTTTTACATTTACACAAATTTACATTTTTTTATATTGACCTTTTTTTAGGCTTTTTTGTTGCACGTTTTCAACACAGTATTTGTCTTCATACATTGGCTAAAGTGAAACTTGTACTAAGTTGGCAAGTAGGTTAACAACACACTCAAACATACACAGCAAAAAATAAACAATCTGCTTTTTTCCCCCCTCTCTCTGTGAACGTCATGCACACCACTGTAAATCTCGGACTCTATGACCTCGGAGAGGCGGCAGTTCCGCAGGCACGCAGCTTTCCTGCTGTCACACGCTTACAATCATATTACAAAACTGTGCAAAGCACCAAAGTACAAGTCCTAAGTTGTTCTATAACAGTCTAGAGTACCTTGGATATGTCGTATTGAGCCAGCTGGAATGTTGACAAATCCGAACATGCACAAACTACTATAAACGCTATGACTACTTTTTTTTTTTTTTTTTTTTTAGCTGCCAGTGTTGTGCAGTGCTGAATTATTTCACTTTAGCTTAACACAAGTAATCAAGAGAGAAGTTTACAGTATGTGGACTGGCTTTTTGTAAAGCCATAAAAGAAGAGTTTTAAAATACAATTCTGATATTTTGGACTCGTTGGTTTCATTGAACCCAGGCACAATGGCACCTCGCTGTCCAACATTAGGTTTCCAGCCGGGAGAGGTCTGTGACATCATCGTGAAAGATGACAAGGAAGCCATTCAGATCATTATTTGGCATTGTGGTGGACACATCTCCATTGGTGATTGTGCTCCTTGGCAAGTGGTTTAGAGCGTACTACGGTCTGCAGGCACGGGACCGGAAGTTCGAGGGGAAGTAGAGTCCTTCTGCATCGCTGCCCAGCGAGCTGCTCAGACTCTCTTCCCCAGAGCTCAGGTCTTCGCTTGAATCCTCACTGTTGGAAGAGGAACAAACACAGTCAGATGCAATCATGTTTTGTACTTTGTTAAAGATTCCCCTGAAACCGTTAGTCATTTAATTGGGGAATGTCCTACGGTGCAATTTTTTTGGAGAGAATCTAAAGTCTTTTTTTTTTTTTTACAAAAGAAAGCTAAGGTTGTTAATTCTGTAGATTTATGTGACGTTCAGGTGTTTCTTATTGGATGGTGTTGATAAATATATTTATTTCTGATTCAATTATTATATTTGGTCATTATTATATTCATGAAGTCAAATGGTTTGAAACAAATATTGAACGATTTAACATCAAGACAGTAAAATGTATTTGGAAATCGTGAAAGTGATACAAACTATGCAGTTGTTTCAAAGGTACCCTGACAGTTACTGTGAATATTTTTTTTTTCTCTATTTAGCCTTTTAAAAAAATATATATTTCTGTTTATTTCAATTTTAGTACTTCAGTCAGTCACAAAGGCAACATTTCTTAACCCAGAATGTTCTCTTGATTGTACAATATGCTTGGTTCTCAAAAGAGACGTTTCTGTTCCATCTAATTGGCCACACCTCGCACACCCGTCTCTTACTCGCATGTGATGCTTTACAACCTGTGACTTGTTTGTAAACAGACATTCTCTACCCACATTCCATCGCTGCACCTAGTTTGACGTGTATGCATATCTAACCCATTAGCCATCTCAAAGCAGTGCGTCCTGTCTAGATTTTCAGCCTGTAATCAGCTGTGTCACTGAGCTTCAGGTATGACTTATTGCTCTTGGAGAATAAACATGCTTGGGTTGGTTTCTGGGCTGTGACTAACCATTAGTAGTCATCAAGTAACACGGTTAAGACACCTGATAGTAAGACGTTGGGTGGGGCGTACAGAAAGAACTTCAGCCTGTGCTGACGGGGTTGTGACGTTAGTGGTGTGTGTCAGTAAAACACCAAGGTTAAGTCATATGTCATGTGAGGGGGGAAAAACTGATAAAACTGAAACCAGAAGTTGTGATGGAAAATTGCGTAAATTTTCATAAATTATTCCCAAGTTTGTTTATTTCCTGATGTTTTAGACTTAAGTTGTAATCTGTAGAATAAGGAAATCTAAGTATTGTAATGTGGGATATAATGTGACAGATTGATTGAATGTTCCAGTGTTATTTTAGTATTATTTATATACTATAGTATTTATTAATATTTTAAATTCGTTTTTTTTTTTTGGTTGTGATTTTAGTAGTTTTAGTAATTTTATGTTTGTCATTTTTATTTTATCAGTCATGTTAGTACTTGTTTTATTTCACTTAGTTGCAAAGGCAACATTTTCTAATATTCATATCTACTATTTAAGTTATATTTTTTTCAGTTACCAAATACTACTTTAAATAGTTTTGGCTTTAGTTAACGCTGCCACAGAAGATCATTTTGATTTGCCCCATAGACATCCATTGCGAACAAAGTTGTCTGTTTTTTGTTTGTTTTGCAAACTGAATGACATCTAAATTATTTTCTGTGGTAAACAATCTGTATGCGTTTAAACCAGAATATTCCTATTACTTTCTGCTTCTACTTCCTGATTACAATGAGTGTGACATACTAATGCCCGTGTCTTTCCGCAGGTACGCTGTTTACCTCTCGCTCTCGTCCCACGCGCCCTCTGGAATTGTGGGTAGCTCTGGGATGCTGCGGTAGCTGCTGTGCAAGTTCTGCGCTGTCCTCCGCGAGACGATCCACACCAGTTTCTTGTGGTCGGGTTTGGCACATTCTGGAGAAGAGTACTCCCTCATACACTGGTCTACAAGGCCACGCCAGTGTGCCAGGTCAGCCTTCGAGATCTGAGTAGGGCAACAGACACTGCTCTATTAGACACCAGCTTACATAAGGACAGGGCACAGAGCCAGCGTAATTTCATATGGGACGGGACCGACAAGTGTAAACTAATAGTCTGCTGGCGACAGGACACTTTTAAGTGCTTTGGATTTTTTCCTACACCATGGATGAAAGTGCTGCTGAAACTAAAGGACTATTTTTGATCAGTAAATTGTAATGGATTGATGTGTTCACAATGTTTTGGTACAATATTGTTCGATTAAACTAGTTCTACTCGATCAGTCTGTGATATTAACTTTTTATTTCTTTACTTTTTGAAAGGTTTTATTGTGATGCTCAGGGCATTTAAAAAGCCTGACCTCTTGAGTATTTACCTTCAAGTGTGTCTGTATGCGGTGGGCGATCTCGAGCAGATCCGCAGACTGTAAGGCCTCGATCTCAAGCATCAAGAGCGACAAGGCGAGCACCGAAGGCTGAAAAAAGAGAAGAAAATTCATCAATTCAAACTTCCTATAACTCACTTTTAGCATCTGTCTATTTGTTTTGAAGTAGTTCTTACTTTTGCTTTGGAGAAAACAATTCTGCATAGGCAAGCTTTCAGCTGGGCTTCCAGTTTGTCAAGATTCAGGACGTCTTTTCTGAAAGCGAGAAAAAGAGTTGGTGGTCAAAAGTGCATTAAATTTGAGCTTGCATTTAGGTTCTGTTAGTTGAGCTGTTTGCCATTTAACAAGCTGTTGCTGTGCAGTCTAGTCAGAAGATTATCCTAGTTTTTCATGGCTGACTGGATTCACTGTGACCCATTTACTGCAAAATGCTCAAAGTGCACTTGCCAGCTCTGTTTATCAACCTTCCTGAGTCAGTTTCCTTTGTCAATCCTGCACATTTAAAAAGTTTATCTGGCTTTGAGTTGGAAGTTTGATAATGCCACCACCCGTTCTTACCTGTTGGATGTGTGCGAAAGTGCAATGGCGTGGTACAAATGCAGAAAGGTTAAGGCTGTGACGGCTTTGAACTGGAAGTTGAGTTTCTCAGAAATTATCTTCTCCATTCGGCTGAGGTCAGAGACGGTAAACTTGCTCTGGCTGATGCGAATGAGCTCGTGGCTGGACGAAACATTGCATTCTTCTTCAGTCACTCGGACGGCGATGTGGAGGCAGCCAATGCTGATGCAGGCCAAATACTTGGACTGAACCTTTATGCAAAACACAGAACCGATATGTTATACCAGCGAATACATCATGCTAATCAGTTGGAATCAGTTATAATTAACTGGTTACCTTCATCATAGCTAGAAACCTGTCCAGCAGGTTAACGGCTAGTACAAAGGTCTGAGTGCTGTAACCGAAGAAACTGGTCAGACTCCAGAGATCTTCCACTCGAGCATCTCGACATTTGGCTGAAACTCCATTACCGTTCTGTGTGGACATGGAGAAATAAGTTAAACTTCAAGTTAAAACTGATTTTTCTGATCCTTTACTCACCCTCAAGTTGTTCTAAACCTGTATGAATTTCTTTCTTCTGCTGAACACAAAAGATATTTTGAAGAATATGTGTAGCCAAACAGTTGATTGATCCCATTGACTTCCATAGTTTGAAAAAATATATATATTTTAGTCAATGGGGCACATTAACTGTTTGGTCACAGGCGTTCTTCAAAATATCATGTTTGTGTTTAGCAGAAGAAAGAAACTCGTACAGGATTGGAACAACTTGAGGGTGAGTAGATGATGACAATTTTTATTTTTGGGTGAACTTTTCCTTTAAGTTTTTTTTTGTTTTTTTTACATTATAAAAAGTCAAATAAAATGCAAATTTCAAATATTGGTTTTATATGTATTTTCACAGGAGTTGGTAAAACTAGTTTACCTCTTGGGTGGATTCGATCAAACTGAGACCCGTTTCTTTAGGCAGATAATGAACCTCCAGCTCCAAATTGCTCTTCAGCTCCTTCATCAGTTTGAAGGCCTCCATATTTTCACTTTAACTGGGTTTCAAGTCTCCAAAGCACCTTAAAAAGAAAAACAAAGTGAGTAAATTCAGTTCACCCAGGGCGGTGGGTCAAGGTTTTGCCCTGGGTCAAGGTTTTGCCCAGCCCCCTCCGCACAGCTGAGCTTCGGTGTCGGGTTTCGCTGGTTAACGCCTTCTTACAGGAGATACAAACAAATAAATCCGACATATTCTGTCTGAGATATGCACATAAATGTGGAAACGTCCTTTTTAAAAACACTATCTTGATTATTAAGGTTAGAACAACATCGAAAGTCAATGTAATCCAGTTGAGCTCAGTTGATCCTTCAGCTGGAAAATACCTCGACCAGAGGGGGGGAGGGGTTTAAACCTTTACACTGCTGTAACGTTACAGTGTTTGTTTTTAACCTTACATTATATACGGTGTATCTGTGTATTACAATATAACAAATCGGGCCCTGTAACATTTTACGGATCAATCTATTCGACTCGGAATTATACATTAATTGACTTCAAATTATACATGTAACGTACTGGATTAGAAAGTAAACATCAAAGACGACCAAAAAAAACAAGCGATTCGGTCAATCCAGTAAAACAATCCATAACTTTCATTAATGAAATACACAAATGATCGATAAAATACCATTCGAATCTAGAAGAAATATACAAATGACTCCTAGTCGAAATTCAGCCCATAAAATGCCAGGATAACCAAAGATCAAACCCATTTTCATAATAATAATAAAACAACTAACGTTAGAACATTTAGACAGTTAATCTAGACGTACACCTAAAAAGGAAACAAATGTTACCGATAATTGAAGATAAATGAAGGTAAATTACCAGAGATGTTAAAAGGACATTGTGTTTGTGTATCCGAGTCTTTCGTCTGTTTTCTGCTTCTCTTTCCTTTTGTTGATGTTGAATGTAGCTCCGCCCCTCTGGGCCTGGCACGTATGGAACGTAAGTCTGTCTGTTTAGATACATTTTTGCGGTTTATAACGAATGCTTTTGTCATTCCTACACTTAATTAACTGTATTTTATGTTATTTTATCTTTATGACACGTCTGTTTGAAATATTTCATGTTGTAAAACATACAAGCGTAGTTTTAAAGCCCTCTGGGTCTTAGGATACTGACAGTCTAACCGACCAATAGGATCGCCCGAAGATGTAGCGTTCAAATAGTCCGCCCAAAATTCTCGGCGCTCATTGGCTGCTGGGTTCGATGTAGACGCCGACCATTGGTTAGACTCCATAGCTTGTCCTGCACTCTGAATGGTTGTTGATGGGTTTGTTTTGACAGCGACAGGGTTGCCAGGGGGTAGAAAATGTAGTAGAAATGCATTCCTCTCTTATGTTCATTTTTGTGATGAGTTTCTGTGTCTTTCAATTAAAATGTCCCCTTTCTCTTCAACATGCATTAAACGAAAAGTGTGTTATCAACATTTTAGCTGAATGTTGTAGCAGATGCATGTAGTGAATTCTGATTCAGTTGTTATAATAAATTGACGCATGAAAGGTGAAAATATTCCTTTAGGTCAGAGATATATCAGACACATCGAATTTAATAATAAAAGTATTTTAGTTAATTATTATTTATAGTACTATAACATTACTACTATAATAGTAATAATATAATACAATTATTATAATATTATTTGTATATTATTTATTTAGGAATTTGTTTAAATGTCCTCTTAAAGCTTAATGTCCGTGATGGAATAGGCTCTAGATGTTAAACTGTTATAATTTAATTGACATTTTCTCCCTTTACTGTCTCGTTTTGCGTTGTTTTCTGTTTTTCTGTGTGATCTTGAGACATTGAAATGGATTGTATATGAAAGTAGTCCCTTACTGTACAATCTACACTCAAATCCGCCAGAGAAAGTAGGCCTTTTATGACACAATCACCGACTTCACAATAATTTCCATTGATAAATAAACATGTGACTAAATATACATTAACTTGTTGTGCTTTTTAGTATTTTTAATCGTTTAGATTTTATATTAATATTTTTTTATTTATAAGAAAATGTTTCGGTGGAGGTTTCTGTGCGCGGTGAGGAGGCTAGCGGAAGGTTCTCGTTCCCTTCTCAGTCTCCTCCTCGGAAGTAGACGTCCGTGTCTATATTCCGTTCATTTTATTTTTCATATCAGTTTGGAAGTATCCCTTTTAGATTTTTAAAACCCCAACCAAATTTCACGGCAAGCATGGAGGCGAAGCTGGACGCTTAGAAAGATGACTGATTCCGATTTGCTCCTTTATTTTACCTCAATTTAATGGACCGGATGATCTGCGTTTCCCACAACCTTGCAGGGGAGGTAAAAATCTTAACCGTTTCTACGAGTTTTTATAAACCTATATCACCATTTCGCTTGTTTAAACCAGAGTGAATAGATATAAATATACCTTTAAAATACTAAATTAGGATTTTTGGTGTAGTTATGTGTGTGTGATTGCATGTATACTGATCTATTACTGTTTAGCTTGTCAGCTAACACACACACCTAACGTTCATGTAAACTGCGTCAACACTGTTAACATTTCATACTGAGCTGGTGATATGGGTTTTGTCGTGTTTAAAGTAATATTTAACACTAAATAGTAAGGGTGTTGTACACCTTAATTACATTTATAGTATGAATATGATGCTTAATTCTCATTATTTGTACTCAATTGAACCCATTATCATCATCATAATCAATTCAGAGCTGATTTATTAAGTGTTTTTTTCTTTCTTGATTTGGTGTTCATTGTAATTTTTTTTTTTTTAAAAACGCTTTTATTTTAATCATAACAATCAGTAACTGCAACAATAGGAATAACAATAATAGCAATATACGTATAACTATTATTGTATGATGAATGTTATTAAAATGTAATTATAATTATAAGCAGTTTGGATAAAATACTAATAATAAACATTTATTTATTCTAGACTTTGTTTTGAAATGTGATTAATAATAGACTTAATAATAAAGCCATTCCCAAGGCAACCCAGACATCCCTTGTAATTTCTGAGCGATGATTTTTGATCTATTTTTGATCTGTTTTTGATCGGTTTTTGATCTGTTTTGTGTTCTGCGCTCAGGTAGCTGTATCCAGTGGGGAGGTAGGCTTTTCCAGGGTGTGTGATGAAGTTCACCCAGCCCTTGGAAAGCCGGAAGCTGTCATCTCTTCTAGAGAAGGCAGTTTCTAGGGAAGCCAAACTATGGAAGGGTTACGTGCCAAAGAAACCTACCAACCAGGTGAGTCTGTCTGCTGATATCTCTGGTTTGTTAGGTATGACAAAACACTGTTTATATAGTGGGAGGAAGATAATTTAAGGTAGTTTCGGTGCAGGTACAATGTGAATAGTAATGTTGTCGTCATCATTATTACTGTAATTTGGAAGCCTGCATTTCAGAATACCCCTGAAGATACTGCACTATGCATTTATGACTTGCTTTATAAATCCAGAATTTTGTAGACACACAGAGACACTGGGATGCAGTTTTATGAGGCTGTTTTATCTCCAGATACTGATGTCTGTTGTGACTATATGGTGCGTTTGTGTCTGTTACACGCGCATATGTGACACTGTCTGAGGTTTGCTACCTAAACTGATCCTGATGGGAACTGTGGCAGTTTTATTGTGCATACAATTTTGGTTGAAGTAGTAATTAATAAAAAAATACTATTATAAATAAGTACCGGTGCATTTGAGTCTGCACTCGGATCGATTTGATTTGGATTTGAGTCAGTAGGGTTGTTTTGTGTTTGATTGAATGTTTTTATTTATATGTTTAGGATACAGATATTTCCCCTGAAAAGCGTGATGAGGCCGTCCGGTGGTTGAGGGATGTGCATTCCCAGCTGAAGCTTTATCCAGAGACCCTCTGCCTGGCCATCGGCATCCTGGATCGCTTCCTCTCTGCCATTAAGGTAATGTTTAAAAACATCTGAGCGGTCAAGGTCTTCTGTCCCAGTCAATGATTATGGTTTTATGGTATTTTCCGTTATACAGCTGTCCATAACAGGTTTTAGCTGTGTGTTGGCTGGTCTAATTGCAGCCCATGATAGGTACTTCACTTAATTACACCCTATTTTAAAAAACAATTATAATAATGTTCTCACTTTCTCTTCTTCGTTTCAGTTCTGATAAAGCTTGTGTATTAATTTAGCTTATTCTTAGTATTGTGTGTGGCAAATATTGCAGCTGTTATGATATATTTCATGTGATATTCCACATTTGTAAGATGCTTAGGATTAAAACAAAATTTGTCAGGTGCATATAAATTTATGCATGCATGAATTTTATGCATTATAATTTATGCATGTCATGCATTATAATGTATGCATTTAAATTTGTGCATGTTATGCATTATAATGTATGGATTTAAAGTTTGATTAGCATGATTGCATTTATGATCATATGTTAACTTGTGTGCAGTGAACATTTTTGTACTCCGTTATAGAACTTTCACCGTTATGCAATAGCTTTACAGATAAAAGTTAGGTAACTATTTTATTATACAACACTGAATATCTTTTGCTCTCTTGTCTTTGTGCCAATTTCTTTTAGAACATCAGAAAACGTTCCTGAACATTCAAGGGCTGCAGAGACATTTCTAGATTTATTTTTTTTGAGAGAGAAAGTGAAACTGCCTGCGCAGTATTTTTAGATGCAGCTACATGGCACTCTGCAGATCTGATTAGTTCTTGTGCTTTGGCATTCAAGTGAACAGGAAATAAACACAGGAAGTTCATATGTGTGTGAGAAACATTTGCCCTTACCTGTTTGTGACAAAATGTTAAACAAGTGGCAAAAAGAGTGGGATATGTATACAGACAACAAATGACATTAAATCAGTCCTGAAATCCCCAACAGACTTTTAATCTCCTTTAGAACAAGATTTGATCAATTGATGTTCACTCGATATGTCGCATAGGACACACAAGATTCACTTGCATTTTCAAAACCCTTTTTCCATTAAACATATTTATTGGACTGTCCCACTTTTAATGCAAGTAGACCACATTTGTATTTAGTAAGCTCACTTAAGACCTTGTTTAGGGAAATTTTACCAGAAAAGAGTTTAGGATTATTATCATATCTTAATGTAAAACATCTTGTATTATATTTCCTGCTGTTTTAGTTTGTTCTTTTTATTGTATTTAAGCAACTCTTGTATTTTCTGTAACTCAGTTTTTGCCATGAAGAGATTCTCAGATGCTGACATGGCATTAAAAAAAACACATTATTATTACTACTACTTACTGTTGTGACAAACTCTGCATACACAATAGGCAGTGCACGAGATGCATTATTGCAGTACCGTCATTGATCAATCTCTCTCTTTTTTTCAGGCCCGTCCTAAGTACCTGCGCTGTATCGCCATCTCTTGTTTCTTCCTGGCTGTTAAGACCAGTGAGGAAGATGAGGTGAATGAAATATTAATATGCCAATCTACGATCAGAGGCACTAGAGCTGATGCATGGTCATCGTGGCTCTCTGTGGCTTTATCTGTTTGTGTAGCAGTTAAAACTGTGACCCTGGATGGAACATCTCTGATGTCACGAGGGAGGCAGATAAAGCCCTTTCAAGTCTAAAATCAGCCCCAGTTTGACGACCTTTAAGTAAAAAGTGTTCTTTACTGAGACTGAAGGATGACAAAACATTCCCATCAGCTGCTTCATGAAAGGCCAGACAGTGAGACATTATCTGTAGGAATATAACCACTGAGATTTCTGCAGTTGTTTCTATTTAAAACGTCAAAGATGGGCTAATATTTAATCTGATTATTTTCTGGCAGCCCTTTAAAGTCATGTCTGGCTAGAACTGACCATGTGATGTGGCTTAAACTTAGTGAAGCAATTACCAAAATTAGTTTAAAGTTATGACATTACTGTCAGATTTTAAGCTGTTTTCTTTTTCAACCAGTATGTTTGTGTTTGAATAATTCTGTGCGTTTCTGTGGACGTCTCTGTGTGTGTAACCGTTTATTGTGTGTTTTTGCAGAGGATCCCTACGCTGAGAGAGCTGGCGTCCAGCAGCAAATGTGGCTGTTCTCCGTCGGAGATCTTGCGGATGGAGAGGATTGTTCTGGATAAGCTAAATTGGGACCTGCACTCCACCACCGCACTGGACTTCCTTTACATCGTGAGTGCACTTCCTCTCACGCGCGCACACACACACACACACACACAGGGCAAGATACCACCAGTGTTGATTTTGGCAGCCATTTTTGATTTACTCTCAGTCTTCATCTTCAGAAGAAAATGCTTATTGGTTTTAGTCAAATTTTAGTAATTTTGCCTTTCATAGTTTTAGTGCCGTACCCCCTGAAGCATTCAACATCCTTCTGTCCCCTCTCATCCACTTACACTGCAGTCACATCTTTTCTATTAAGGGACAATATTTGCCCCCTTTAATCGATTTTTCCATTACATTTTTTACCTTTTATAAATACCTTTAAAAAATATATAATGCTTTAAATAAAACAATGTTCAATAAATATGCAATGATGTTAAAAAAAAACGTTTAATATTAAGAAAATATTATATTAAAATCGCCAGTAGGTGGCGGTAACTCACTGTCTTTATGAGTGAGTGAGTCATTCATTCATTCAGTAACGAAGCAAGTGGCTGTATTTATGAATGGATCATTGAATCTCACGATTCGTTCAAAGCCACAGATTTGTTCACGAATCACCGCTGTGTGCTGCAGTTCTGCCGTGGCTTTCAATAAGCCTACCGACAATACTGTTTTAAATGTAGTACATCACTTAATGTTACCCTTTGGGTTTTTTTTTGAACTGTTGTATAAAATCAATGTCACATTTGAAATGGTGTGGATATTCGGGAAACATTGCATTCTTGCTCGTATAATATGATCAACGTTAAAAACACTGCTGGATATCAGCCTGCATTTTGATCGCAGATTTAGTCGCACAAACGGGATAGAACAGACACTTTAATTTAAGGAGAAAATCTCAAATGAAGATTGCTGAACTCCAGCTTACTTTGCTGAAGAAGCAGATGATCTGAAAACACAGTGTTGTGTAAACGCCCCCTAAGTCAGCCAACAAAAGTAGAAAATTAGATGGATGTTGCTGCTAGTAGTGAGAGAAATGAATTTAGATGTGAGTGTTCAGGAAGGATCCTCTTTCTCGGCATATTGAGGTTTCTGTTAACATCCACTCTCCATGTGGGTGCTGAAGGACTGTCCATTAATCTGATTAAGTGCTCAGATCCAAACTAATCTTGATTTTGAATCATTTTGATCTACCCTTTCTCTCTGTGTAGTTCCATGCGATGGTTCTGAGCTGTAGGTCCGGGCGGCTGAACGTGGCGTTGTCGGGTCTGAACCCTTCACAGCACGTGGCTCTGCTCACCCAGCAGCTCTTCCACTGTCTGACCCACAATGCACTGCTGCAGGTGCGCGGCTCTTTGCTGTCCCTCGGCCTCATCACGCTGGAGCTGGAGAAACTCTGTCCTGATTGGCTCGCTCTCACTGTCGACCTGCTGCACAAGTTACAGGTGAGAATGATGAGGTTCAGCGGCTCCGAATTGTGTTTGAATACATTATAAAGTACGATTCATTTAAACTAAACTCTTCCGGGATGTCAAACGTTAGTGAAACGTGTCCATACGGTGCAACGAGATGATCTCCATGTGCATCTGGGAAATATAGAGTTTATATTAGATAGAGATATTATATTTATATAGAGTAAATATATATTTAGAGTTTGTGGGGGTCAAAATATATAATGCAATGCAATGCAATGATGTTTGAAAGATGAACAAAAGTCAGATGGATCTTATTTGATACATTTTAACATGATTTTTCTGGGTGCATGGATAATCAAGTAAACCAAAGTTGCGGTTCAGTCCAGTAAGTGTTCATCTTGAAATGTTACTAACAATATGGAAGTTATTGTTTACTTCATAAAACTCATTAAACTCATTAAAGATTTCACTGCAAAAAGACATGTGAACCACGACCTGAAGCTAGACGTTTTTACAGTTATACAAAAATTATAAACTATCGATCAGATGACAGAAGACATTAGGGCTGGGTAAAAAATATCGATTTCTCGATATTAATCGATTCTCATTTTTACGAACCGATATCGATTCTTAAATCTCAAGAATCGATTAGTCATCCTGTTTTCATTTGATGAATGAATGGAACATTGTTGCGCGCATCCCATCCAATAAATCGCAATAATCTTTGTGCTTTGTTACTATTGATACTAAATAAAGTCTCAAATTTCAAATTACGTCCATTTTCTTTACGAAATTCAAAAACATAAATACCGTTTTGGCGCTGTTGCGTGAGATCGCTCTGGCTCAGCTCAGCTCAAGAGAAGCAGTAGCGCATGATCTCTTCCGCCTAATAATACCAGTTACAGCGCGAAATAAACATGAATGAACGTCTGAAAGTGTGTTAAACGATAGAGTACAACTTATCGAAATCCGTATCATGTCACATGGAATCGCTCAATCAGTGTTTCAACCGTGGAAAGACGTCAGTAAAACAACTTGTAAGCAATGTCATGTCATGTAACGTCACATTTACCTCAGAAAAACCATATGTGACCATAAACTCGTTAGTCAGCTAGAAAAATTAACTCTAAAGAGGAGCATTTTGCTAAATATATGCACCATATTACATATTTATTATAATTTTTAATGTTCTTCGATATTTAATGCATGTTTGAATAAATCTGGCAAGTTTTTTATGACAGCCACCATTTAAATGTTTATATTTCATATAACTTATAAAAATAAATAAAAGTGTAATTTAAGTGTTTGTATAGCTACAAATCAGTTAATTTTTACCTTCAATATTATATTAGGCTAATGAAGCCTAGTAGGCTACAACTGACTCCCATAGTTTACAGCATTAGTTAAGAGATTTGTTTTCCTTGAGAAAATTTGCCATGTATTGTACCTGATATCCAAAATAGAAACTGCTGAAGACATATCTTTTTCGGCAGCACTTGATTCAGTAGAATTAACACTTTCTCTTCTCTTCTATTCTATAAAAAAAAAAAAAAAAAACTGCACTAAAATTAAACTGAGAGGGGTTATAGCACTTACGTATTGTTGTCCTACTGTTAGTTTAACTGCTTCTATTGTTCTCATTTGTAAGTCGCTTTGGATAAAAGCGTCTGCTAAATGAATAAATGTAAATGTAAATAATCAATATTGAATCGAATCGGAATCGAATCGAATTGTGAAATTTGTGTCAATACCCAGCCCTAGAAGACATGTAGGAGATTTGATCATGTTAATCATTTAGAGGCAGTGCAAATTTTATACAGTAGTATTTATAGGGTTAAAAGAGTAAATGGGTATTGAACATTGTTTGTAAAATGAAATAATGTAGATTAAGAGATTTTAGAGGGAGGCCAGATCCAAACATTTCCATTAAACAAATACATAAAGTGGTCAGAAAGATCCCAGGGTTTCCGAGGGGTCTTAAAAAGTCTAAAAAAAGTCTAAAATTTCAAAATCACAATTTAAGGCCTTAAAAAGTCTTAAATTTGCTGAAGTATTGTGTTCTAGGTCTTAAATAATTTTAAACAGGTCTTAATTTTCCTACGTCCTCCCGCAGCGCTTTGGAATGTTTTTGTTTTTTTATTGCGTGGTGTTATAGTTCCTTATTTCGCTAGTCCAAATATAATTCACTTTAATTACGACTACAAAATAGACCAACATGCAACAGCCAATCAGCTTTGTGCATCCATCTAAATTCTAAGCTGTCTTCAGTACTGTTCAGTTTGAATAAATTAATTTACTTTGCAAGTAATTTTGAGACTCTGCGTTTCCTTTGTACGTTTTTTTATTTTTATGTCGTGATATAGGTCTTAAATTTAATTCATAATGGTCTTAAAAAGGTCTTAAAAAGTCTTAAATTTGACTTTGTGAAACCTGCAGAAACCCTGACATTGGTCACATAACATTTGATTTTAAATATTTTCATCTATGATGATGTTCATGTGAAGTCATCTGGCCCAGCTACACGTTAGAGCCGCACTAGCGTACGTAATCCATCTCACATGCTTGGGTTTCTGTAGACTCTCTAACCCTTATCATAACTCAGAAGAGGCCCGGTCATTCACTTCTCCAAACAGACTGTGCTATCTCTGCCAGCAGCGAGCTCAACGCCAGACTAAAGAGAAAGAGCTTTAAAAGCCATACATGAACTTTGGGAATTTCTTCATGAGTTTGTACAAGTTTACGGTTTCATGTAGCTTTAAAAATACAGGTTCAGTAACTAATACTAAGTCAACACCAATGAAGTAGTTTTAAAATATTAATGACTATGTATGTTTTGAACATTGATGTGTTTTTTTTATGATATACACCATCATTCAAAAGTTTGGGTTTGGTGGTCAGATAAAAAAAAAAGTCTCTTCTGCTCACCAAGCCTGCATTTATTTGATTTGATCAAAAATAAGTAATATTGTGAAATATTTTTTGCATTTGAAAGAACTGTTTTCTATTTGCATATATTTTCTATTTATATATTTTGATCAAAGCTGAATTTTCAGCATCATTCCTCCAGTCTTCAGTGTCACATGATCCTTCAGAAATCATGCTAATATGCGGATTTGATGCTCAAGACACATTTCTGATTATTATCATCAAACAATAATCAACAAACAGTTGTTTTGATGAATAGAAAGTAGAAAAAAGCAGCATTTATTTGAAATAGAAATCTTTTGTAACATTATAAATGTCTTTACTGTCACTTTTGATCAAATTAGTTTGTCCTTGCTGAATAAAAGACTTACTGAC
Organism: Rhinichthys osculus; assembly: GCA_029959095.1. Classification (NCBI taxonomy): domain Eukaryota; kingdom Metazoa; phylum Chordata; class Actinopteri; order Cypriniformes; family Leuciscidae; genus Rhinichthys; species Rhinichthys osculus. The sequence goes on from JARWKJ010000014.1 coordinate 34,516,100, forward strand.
TCCAAACTTACAAACAATAGAGTATATCAGATGTTATGTGTACAACCACACTTTTCTTTGATGTATTTTTCCGCTTCCTCTCTTTCAGATCGACAGTTCTCAGCTGATCGGCTGTCGAGAGCTGGTTGCACGTTGCCTGTCCACACACACGGCTTCCCTGCCTCCTAACACTGTGTACATCTGCCATCCCCTGCTGAACGCCCCGGGGCCTCGGGACAGGGGACTCCTGCCCGCCTGGCAGGTGTCCCCCGCTCCGACAGCATCCTCAGACCCCAACACCACCCACAACCGTTCAAGCAAGTCCTCGGCCAAGCGGAAGGTGGAACACATGGAGGTGGACGAGTATTTTGATGGGATCAAGCGCCTGTACAACGAGGAGAGTCCCCAGGAGGGGGCGCTCGTGTGTACGGGCCTAACAGTGGGAGGAGGGAAGCAGAACGCTGGCTCCTCCCCCTGCCCGCCTCTCCAACCGGCCAGAGAAACCTAGAGGAAGAAAATCACACAACCACAGCAACCGTGTTCATCAGTTCACCTCAGAGCAAGAGAGAGGCCGAAAATACTAACAAAAAAAACATTCTGTGCATGATGCCATTTCATAACCGTTCACTGAGCGTACACATAAAAGGCTTTGAAAAAGCAGAAAAAAATCTATATATAAAGGAAAAATGTTTGCAAAAAAAAAAGTAGGAATATTTTTTTCCTGGTATAGTTCCTGTTCGTCTCTTTTTATGTGTATTTCCTGCCATTTCTTTCATCTGTACCTTTCACTGTCCTTTTCTCTCTTTTTATTTGTCAAACACAGCCCTCAACATTTCTGAGTGCTCTTCTGAACATGTATATTAGTTTTGTACAAATGTGTACACTCGTTCACAGCTGGGTCTAATTGCTCGTTGTGATGTGTGTGTGTGTGTGAGAGTGAGTGAGAGTATTTGAAGGGTGATAAGGTCCCTATCACTTCCTTAAACTGAGCATTAACGATGAGCTGGTGTTATCCGTGGCATTAGATCACACAATGGCGTGACTTGGTTAGTTGAACTGTTTGTCGCTTGTTCTAAACCTAGTAATATAACTGTTATATCGAGTAGAATAAAATGCATAAGATTCTGAACTAACATAAAAAGCTTTAGACCTTCACCATTCCTTTGCTGATCTTAATATCCTCCATGCGCTGTTCCTGCCGAAAGCCTTCTCTCGTGCTCTGAGGTGCTGAGGACAGTCCGGGACGCTGCTGAGAAACCTCCCAAAGCTCAAATAAATGAAAACGTACGGAACTGCTGATGTCTCTGATGTCACTTTTTTCTGAGTGTGTGTGTGTGTGTGTGTTTGAAGAAACAATACTGAACTCTTAACAATGAAATCTGATATTTTTACTGGGGAACTCATTGCACTCACTAACAAAAGGGAGAAACTGCGAGGTCATGATTGTGAAACAGCTCATGCTTTGTGTTCTGTATGCAATTTATGTGCTGTAGCTATAATGGATGATGGATGAGTTGCTGAAGAAAATGTGTATTCAGTATCTAAAGCCAAGTAAGTGGAATCAGAAATTATTAGCTATTTATTCAAATATGTGTTAAATTACTAGAACTTATATTTTTATATTATAATTTCAAGCAGAAGCAAACGAATTGGCAAGTTGGAGTTGTGGCATGTTGCATAAGAAGTGCTCATTTAATACAATGAAAAGAGGATGCTGCAGGATCTTTTACCATAGTTAACTTAATTTGTTTTGATTTTTAGTTCATGAATGTTTTAGTGGATGGAGTCAGTTCTCAAGTTCACACAGGTGTCCTAGAAGAGGAACCACAGGTTCATTGCAAATGAACATGTTTTTATGTTGAACCACCTTTTGTCTTCATTTTATATTTTAGCAGTTAAAACAACCATTTTATTGAGCAAAAAGTTTTCCCTGAAAAGTGTGCGTGTGCATTTATATATATAAAAAAAGTATTTATTTGCTTACTAAATGCTACTTGAGTTGATATTTTGTTACTTAAAGTAATGAAATTCATAAAGGGGTGAATTCAGGTTGATTGGGAGTCTTTTTGTCATTGAGATTCTCCCCTATTTTCACTACTCTCAAGTGTAGAAATATTTCAGGTAGCCTACTTGTGAAGTTTGTGTCATCATAAATAATAAATAAATGCAAAAATATATATGCTACTTCGGCCATAAACGTTTATACGTAGGCTGTATATAAAATAACATATTTAAGGAAGTTCTTATATTTCATAATTTATATATATATAGTCTACTACAGCATATTTTAGCAGTAGTAGCCTACTTTAATAGTAGCCTATAACTATATATAAAGCAGGTTGTTACTATTGTAATTTTGCATCACTAAACTTCAAAGCATAGTTTTTGATGATAGATAGATAGATAGATAGATAGATAGATAGATAGATAGATAGATAGATAGATAGATAGATAGATAGATAGATAGATAGATAGATAGATAGATAGATAGATGTGTGAGGTGCACAGGTATCTCAGCTCGCAGGTATGCAGGTGGAACTGAGAGAGAAACCCGTGGGCGGAGTTACAATCTCAACAGCGAAACCGCCTGTCAGGTCCTTCGACTCCCTTCCTTCAGTTTGATTGTGCGATAACCCGAGAGGACTCACACAGCATGGCCACAGACTTTACTCAGGAATCCGTGCTGCGCTTCGTCGTCAACAACGGCGGGAAGGTGCGAAACGCGGATTTATTACATCACTACAAGCGGTTTTTGAGAGAGGACGAGGACAGAGAGCAAAACCGGGAGTTATTTAAGAGGTATGTGAACTCCGTGGCGACTGTGAGGCAGGAGGAGGGGGTGTCTCATGTTGTACTAAGGAAAAAATACCGTGTTCATCTCGGAGACATCCCCACGATCCACGAGCCCCAGCGACAGAAAGAACGAGACTCTAAACCAGCGGCGAGCGGTAAACCACAAGCTGTTCTGACCATCCCAACTCGTGCTGAAATCTTGCCAGCTGCTGGTATTATCACCTCCACCACCAGCAACAACAATAATAACAAGGAATCTACTCCCACTTTTAAGAAAGCAGTCAAAACTTCATCACCATATGGGAGGGAACAACCTGCTGTTTACACTTCCTCTGCAGAAAAGGTGAACAACACCTGCCATTTAAAACCAACCCCATCTGACACCGACAGTCGCTCGAGTGGGAGCGGCCAGAGCTTTGAACAGCCATGGGAGTCAAAAGCAACCAGGGAGGCAACAGAGCTGGAACACAACAGTGTTTACAACGCCAAACTGAGACAATTAGGGGAAGCAGATGGTTGTGAGCAGTCCTTCGCCGCCCCTGCTTACTATGAGGTTAGATTGACGCCTGCGGTTGAAAGGAAAAGTTTGGATGCAGACACGTTTGAGGTTCACGCCAAACAATCAAGTGACCCTGTCGCCAAAGCATGGCCTTTGCACTCAACCCTCGGACAGTCTCATGTATACAACTCGTCTCCTTGTCTACTGGACCGCCCTGTTTCTCCACACATACACTCCCAGGCGTACACTCATGCAGGCCTGAGCCGAAGCAATGATAGTCTACTACGACCGAATGGAGGGTTTAATGGCTTTCCGATCCAAGAGCAGGACGAGTATGAGTTTCAGATGCACGGCTTGCCCGAAGATGGTCCTCCTGTCCATCCAAGTGCAATGTATCTGCAGCTCCATGGGCCTTCGAGTCTATCCTCTAGTCGGGATAGCATCTCAATCCCCTCTCCTTCTTCTACTCCACCTGATACTGGCTGGCCTCAAGATTTTAGGCGTGAGGAGCAGTCCAGCGATCAGGGACTTGGAGGACAAGACGGGAACGATGTACGCGCTTTCCTGCGTCGCACACAGGAGGCAAGGATGCTGTCCCAACTCCACGAACCGAGTCGAAACATCTCGTCCCTGCACCACTCGACGGGTCACCTCGATGACGACGACTCCAGGGCATCTACACGAAGCAATTCGCCGGAAACCCGTTACGGACCAATCGCCCGACGGTTGACGTCCCGTCTGAGGAGTCGCATGTGTCGGAGTCTCGGAGAAGACCTGGATCAGTCGTTCCCAGAGGACAACATCTCATCACGGCACAACCGTCTCCAGCTGTTGTCCTCGACTCTAAGCATGGGTAATTTAGTCAGCGCGTCCTCCAGCCGAGGACACAGTTCCCTCTCATCGCCCGTTGGATCCACACAAAGTTTGCACGATGGGTCGTTCAGCAGCAAGCATTCGCCCGTCCCTCTTGACTCCAGAGAACACAACTGGTTTGTCAAAGCAGCATCCGGCTCGTGGACCGACATCTACGCTCTCTTACGAGAGGACCCGAACCTCCTGAGCAAACGAGACTTCATATCCGGCTTCACCGTCGTCCACTGGATTGTAAAGCATGGCGACCATCGCGTCCTGAACACGCTGTGGTACGGAGTCGACAAACTCGGGATGACTTTAGACGTCAACGTGAAAACTTTGTGCGGCTACACGCCGCTACACCTGGCGGCCATTCACGGCCACAAGAAACTCATTCGGCTCCTGGTGCAAAAGTTCAAAGCTGATGTGTGGATACGGGACAGCAGCGGGAAGAGACCGTGGCAGTACTTGAGCAAAGACGAACACCGGGACATCTTAGAGATTCTGGGCGCCCCACAGAAACGCATCAGCGGTTGTCCAGCTTCGCCAGAAAACCTGTCCGCAAGATCTGCCACCACAAAGGTGAACGTCAAAAGACACACGTCTATTGCAGCACTGTTCAAACACAAGTCTCAGTTGACGGTCAAGTCTAGTCCAGAAGCTTTTTAGGGGCTAGATTGTTGTAAGGGACTTAAACCCTTGCTCATAATGGTGGCACTTTTTTTTTTTGCTGGTGTAAAAACACGTTGTCACTTCTTTTTTTATGATTAAAAATATGGCAACTTGCATTGAATGGTACAATGTTTTTCTGTTTTGTTCTTTGTTTGTAACTCTACATGTCCAAAACTTGAGTGTTTTCTATGAATGTCATTTATATATATTGGTGTTTTGAAACTCCCTTATGAGGCTGATATTAAATACCTCCCTTATAATACGAAAGCATTGTTAAAGGTATAGTTGACTCAAATAAAACCTCTGTCATTATTTACTCACCCCAATGTCTTTCCAAACCCGTTTGACTTTCTTCAGTGGAAATCAAAAGATGGATTTTTTTCCCAATGCAAAGAAAGTCAATGGGATCCAATGTTGTTTTGGACCCCGCTGACTTTCGTTCTATGGAAAAAAGTAGTTCTCGAAAATATATTTGTACCACGGAAACTAGAAAGCCATTCAGGTTTGGAACGACATGAATGCGAGTACAGAATTATCTATCCCTTTAATAATTCTTGTCTCGCTGTTTTGCTTCATACCAATACAAACTGGATTCCCACACGTGTTGTTTCAGACTGAGGATCATCTAAATATGTTTCTGCTCATAACAAGTTCTTCATTTCCTCCCCGGGGACAAATTTGCTTCAGTGCCCTGTAATTGTTTTTACCCTTAAGCTCTGCAGGCTCTGGAGGCTCTTGTGCCCCTCTGTGCTTAATCTAGGAAACTATGCAGTTCAGAAATGTCCCATTTCAAACTCATTTACAGTTTACTCTCTTGATTTCTGTGTTGGGATATTCCAGTTGGTGTCTTTCTTCCATGATCTCACATGTTGAGTTGCTCTTACACTTTCCATTCCAGCACTGCATGTGTCCATGCTGAAAACCACAGATAAGCTCTTCGTTGGTTTAATATTTAACTCACATTTCCTCCTTATCTTAAAACGTTGCATGAGATAAAGAAAAACCTCTAAATTTCAACTCATTTGGAAGAACATTCCAGTCATAACTCGCAGACCTCCTCGAGTGTTACTTGAGCACCAACCGAGTGGGTTAGGTTGGGTTTTCTCTCTTTTTCGTTTTACCGAGTCATTTTGTGGAGCGAGTTAATGTTCATGTTTGAGTTGTAAAGGCTTGATGATTTGCATGTTGAGCTAAACCTGTTTTTTTGTGTTCTGTCTGATCTGAGAGAGGTAGAAAAACAGAGTTTAGGAGGAGAGAAAAGCACGACCTCACTGGTGGAGTTGGATTTTTTTTTCTTTATCTCTCCCCATCAATTTCTTTCTTCCATAGAAACATCACAGAGCGATCTATGTCGATGAAGTGTTGTGTTCGCTGACATGTTTGGACTTGTCACGGGGAGTGTTGACTGTGAGTCTTACATAATATTATCATGTTATGATGCACCTTTATGTTCCAGCTTTATTATTTTGAATAAAACACAGACTTTGACCATTGTAAAACCGTCTTGAGCTTTGATTCAATAGCATGTGTCGAGATGCATTAATATACAGGCCAATCGAGTTGTTTGAACTTCAAGCAAATCTTTCCCAGCATTTTCATTTCAAAGGCAAACCATTTCTCTCTGGTACATGCGACATATTCAGACCTCGACTTTTTTTAGACTTTGAATAATTTTGAGGCTCACGGTAGTGGCCAGAAGTTATGCATCTGAGGGAATTTTTGTTCTTAATGACCATATAAGTTTGTCGAAACCATCAAAATATGAGGAATTTATATATTTTAAAAATATATATTTTAAATATGAGGACAGAACAAAACACTAAACTTGTTTGAGGTATTCGTCTGAAAACTATTCGGCAAAAAAGGCAAACTACAGCAAATGCAAAAAACAACAACATAATCCGTTATTAATATTTCATTGATTTTCTCGTTTTTGCGTGTGTTCATAATTTCTTTGTAAGACAGCCAGGCCAAAACATTGTTTCGCACAATTTTGCATGTTTCATTGCGTTATAAAAAAATGGACTCAAGCACAATATGCTTAGAAAATTGTCATCTTCACTTTTTATTCAAATATTATAAAAAATGTGTAGATTTTCTGAGGCCGGACATCACATGGCTGCTGTTTAAATGATTCAGATTGTTTGCAGAAGCCCTGATAAAGTAGCGCATATCATTATGGTTTAGCCATTACACTGATTGGTGATCTGGTTACCATTACATTGTTTTGTTTGTTTCTTTCCACTCACTAGTTTCCTGTTGCAGAACTGACCATATTATGGCTGGTATCAAGTGACCCGATTCTCTCTAAAGGGATCATTTCGTGAATATAACAGACTCCAGTTGACCAATTTCCAGCACTTTCCCAGGCATATTTGTGATTAAAACAATTTTAGTGATTACGAAAAAAAAAAAAGCAATGCGAAAATATTAAGTAGCTACACCTAGAAACAATTTCTCTCCCTGTCTTTTCTACATGGTTGAGCAACTGGTTTTGCGAAATACAAAACTCTCAGAACATCATAAGAGCTTTACTTATGCTGCATAACTTTCAGTTTGTACAATGTGCATCTGAGGTGAAGATTTTCAGATGTGTAGCATATTTGTCGAGCAGTGAAATCTGAATTTGAAATATGGGCATATGAATACAAGTACACCATGAAGTACTTTTGTTTACGTGAGAGGATACAGGAACTTGCACACACACAAATGAAACCTGTTAATGCTGCCGTAAGCGATTTCTGAGAAACGCACTAAACAAACAATGGGCTCTATGCACGGGGGTATTTCCTGTGAAGGTCTAAGGATGCTGGATTACTTCCGCTGATCGTTGAGTCCAATGCTATACCGAGAATTTATATTGGTTTTTATATTCTATTGCTATACTAAAGAAACGTTAGTCACAAAAACAGACAAAACAGACACCCCTCATTTTGTTAAATGCTTCTTTGTTTATTATATTAAATAAACGTAACTATATATAAAATTACATCTAAACGTATTAAAGTTTCGTTTCAAAGACGGGAGGACAGTACATTTTGAAGACTCTGCCATAATCCCGTTTTCCTCGGTTTTCCTCCGCTTTAAATCTCCCCAACCGGAAACTGAAGAGCAGCCTTGCGTCAAATGCGGAACTTATGCGTGCATATAGTCTATTTTCTGAATATTTGTTAGATGTCTGTTTTTTGTGTTTATTGAAAAAAAAAAAAGTGTTTGTACATTGTCCTGGCTGGATCGGGAACTAACTGGAATTACAAACATTTTGTAGTTTGTTTCTGTAGTTTAGATGGAGATGACAAGGGTATCGTTTTTTATCGTTCAGGCCCCCAAAATGCCGGTGTAAATGAACATGGAGCCGAAACGCATAGCTACAAAGTTTTACATTTGTAGTTGAAAATGGTGGTGAAATATATAGTAAAAAAAACACATCAATACTTAGGGAAGATGAGTTTCAATCACAGGACTTGATCAATCATAATAAACGTTATTATTTTATTTTTATTAGTCAAATGACAAATATGAAAATGGCAAATAATGCAACACCAAGACAATGAGGTTGTATTTAAAAAATAGATTTATTTTGCCTTCCAATTGTGCTCTTTTTTGCCTTTAAACAGTGTAAAGCATGGCTGAAGCTTCTCTTCAGATTAGGCCCATCAAAAAAAAAAAAGAACAAAAAAAAAAAAAGACAGACAAAAACAACAATTGCATGTGTATCAGATCACAACCGCTCTTATACAAGAACAGTCCCGTATAAACGCTTCCATTACGAGCATCTACAGTTTGCTGCTATTGCGCTCTATGTGTTTAGATACAGCTGTATGGGGTATGATACTTTGTGAATTAAGATGTTCTCCAAATAAAAACAGCCACAATTTAAAATAAAATAAAATATATTATTGGCAAAATAAGTCGGGCATGTGCATTGCGATCAAACCAGGAAATATAAAACCCTGCATGCATCCGAGCTGTGAATAATATTTATTCAACATCAGTTTTAACGGACTTTTCGCTTCCTAATCGCTATTGAAAGCAAGTACTGATGTTGTGTTCAAGTGCCAGTGAACAGTTATTATTGTTTCTGGTAGTAATTGTCATGATTTAGATATAATAGCACCTCTTAAAGCTGACCATAAACGCCCAAAAGCCACAAAAACACCCACGCTAGTAATAATGCTTACAAAAATACATCATCTATGCTGTTTTTAAACCGTCTACATTTTAAAATCACGAGGGCATTGCTCAGAGTATGTACAGCAGCGTACAGAGTACAAAATCGTTTCTAAACGTAAAATCATAAATATTTAGCTGTCGCATTAATTGACAACAGGAATTTCAAAGCGTAGACAGTAAGTGTGTGTGTGTGTGTGTGTGTTCGATAGTTTCTTTTTTTTGTGACATCGTAGTGGTTCATCTGTTCCAAAGTGCTCAGAAGTTACAGGGCTGGAAATCATTCCTGTTTTGGCCAATCGCAATGATGCGTTTTGTGCCATTGAATTAGCTCTGTGCCTTGTGCTTCAGTGTTGTGCTACATGCTAAGTATGTAGTGTACATGCACTGTGCATTTATTTAGTGGTGCAGTGTAGATGATGTCTAATGGGCAAAAAACGCAGTTATGGTCTTCCAAATTATGCGTTCATGTGCAATGGCACATTGGGAAACCGTCTGTGGTGCAACTCCGTCATTTCCTTCATTTAAGGCACTCGTTTGTGCGCACTGCTTATGGTCAGTGTCCTCGATTCATATTCGTCCTCAGCCGTGAGCGGCATCAGTCTATGATGGGCGGAGTCAGAGTGAGGTCACAGTGGTGGGGCGTGTCAGGTGGGTGGAGTTGAAACAAGGCTGTGTTTGGGGGGCGGAGTCAGTGTTCTTTGGGTGGTGCTCAGGGGGCAGGGTCTCCTCCAGCCTCCTCAGCTGCTCCTCCCCCTGGCGTATGAGCTCGTCCAGGTGGCGCTGGCGAATCAGCAGGGCGGGTTTGATGCGGATGTAACGCTGGTAGTCGCGCAGCTGTGGGCGGCTCAGGTAGCCGGACAGAATATCCTGAACCACTCGCTCGCGCCGGTCCAGGTTTTCCTTCAGCTCTCGAGCGTCTTCCTGTTGACTGCTCAACTGCTTCCGCTTCAGCTGCAGAGATTCCTACAGGGACACACACACACACACACAGACACAAATTAACTCCAACACACAAAATTGTGGGGTCAGTAAGATTTTTTTAGTTTTTTTTTAAAGAAAGTAATACTTTTATCAGGCAAGAATACGTTAAATTGATCAAAAGTGACAGTAAAGACATTTATAATGTTACAAAAGATTTATATTTCAAATGAATGCTGTTCTATTAAACTTTCTATGTAAAAAATTGATAATGAGACATGTTTCTTGAGCAGCAAATCAGCAGATCAGAATGATTTCTGAAGGATCATGTGACACTGAAGACTGGAGGAATGATGCTGAAAATACAGCTTTGATCACAGAAATAAATCACATCTTAAAATGTATTCAAATAGAAAATGGTTATTTTAAATTGAAATAATATTTCACAATTTGACTGTATTTTTGACCAAATAAATGAAGCCTTGATGAGCATAAGAGACTTCTTTCAAAAACATAAAAAAAAATCTTAAAACAGTAGCATACATAATTTTTTTACAATTGTATGTGATGCTAGTGATGTGATGTACATCATTTTTTTTATAATTATTATTATATTTTATAGTTTCAATATGTCAGCAGTCTCCAAATCTGAGGCTGTCTTTAGTTCGCTTTAAAATGACTAGTTACAGTCACTCCAGCTGTTAACTTAGCAAGCAAGGATGTTTTTATGATGGTCTAGTGTTTGCAGAAGATATATTTTAACAGCATAATATCAAAAACACTGTGATGTTATGCTGTTATGTTGTGATATTATGCTGTTAAACAAACACTGTGACGCCAAACCCCTTCTTGCTGGAAGCTCCTCCTAATAGATACTTGTACAGTTCCTGATGCTTGTCAAACAGGATTAGCTGTATAATACTGTAAGCATGAGACACACAAAGTGTTATCATAAACTTGACCCTCTATTCGCGATGACGTTCAGTTCTAGTGTAATTCACAGATAAGACTTGATCTCTGTCCTCACCTGAGTTTGAGGCGTTTCAAGTGAATCACTCTATCTTATGCTCGTTTTTGCTCATTAATAAGGCTGCATTTTAATTCACCTTAATCGGGTACATATTTGCACAGCATTTTGAAAAAATATTATATACAGTAATTACATACGGTTTTTCTTATTATGAGAGCCAGTAATAGCATCTGCGATGGTGGTCCTTCTCCAGTTTGAATACTATTTTTCCGAAGTGAACTAATTCGTTTTTTGTTCTCAAGCTTAATGTCGAACCATTTTCTTCTCACTTCTGGGAATGTTCGATGAAACTCATGAAACAGATGAAACTCCATTAACTGCATCTGTAATATGCTGCCAAGCTTCCTTTTTTTTTAGGACCCGATACGCCACTATGTACGCTTGAAAATAAAATGTGGCGTTTTGAATGAACTTCTGATAATAAAACTTCAATTTCTGCATCTGAGATTTTTTTTTTTTCATTCGCATTCATGTCATAATATGATGCCCATATATAGTTGTCAGTCGGATTTAATGGGCGGGATTTATGGTAATTGAGAATGAACGTGCACGCGCATCCCATTTACGACTGATTGGAATTCATTAACACACACACACATTTCACTATCACATCTGACGTTTACGAAGTATTTGTGAATCAGGAGAAGAGTTTTCGGCAAGGTCTCTTTACGCGCAAATCACTCGCATATTTACTCGTATATTTACGAATGTTTCATGAATGAGACCCATTGCGTGAAAAAACACAAACGCAAAACCTTTCCATTTTTAGCACACAGTTGTCAAAGCGATCCCCGTTCACACGGATCTGTGAAAACGACTAAACGCTGTATTCTGCTGCCAGGCCAGTGTTGGCGATGTCACTTCTGAAAGAAACACTACGCTCCTATAGACTGAACACGTAATACACAATCACATGACGTCACCTTTCTTATTTTTACAATTTCGCATTTGTGTAGTTTACATGGAGACGATATCGGTATCGTTTTTAAAAACATGCACTTTGAAACTTGTTTTCAAAAGTTTGCATTTTCAGGCTCTGAAATGCTGTTGTTGTGTAAATGAGCGGCCAACATTTTTTCCATTTTTTGCTGAAAACGGTTTTGTGTAAACGGCCCTCAGACTTTTGTATGTTTTGGTCAATGTGAAGATGACATACAATTTCTTAAAATTATTTGTGGTAATTCTTTAATAATCATTTTACATGTAGCCTCAATTATTTGAAAGGCTACATGGAATATTTGTACTCGCACTACTGTTCAAAAGTTTGAGTCAGTAAGATTTTCAAAAAAGAAATTACAACTTATATTCAGCGAGGATGCATTAAATTGATCAAAAGTGACAGTAAAGACATTTATAATGTTTACAATGAACTTTCTATTCATCAAAGGAGCATGAAACAAATTAATCACATTTTTTAAAACAAAAATATTAAGCAGCACAACTGTTTTCAACATTGATAATAATTATTAGGAATGTTTCTTGAGCAGCAAATCATCATATTAGAATGATTTCTGAAGGATCATGTGACCTGAATTTTCAGCATCATTACCCCAGACTTCAATCTTTGATCAAAGGAATAAATTACATTTGTATTACCATATATTACAATATATTACCATAACACAATATTACAGTATGTTTGATAAATAAATGCAGCCTCGGTGAGCAGAAGAGATTCTTTCAAAAACAATAAGACTTTTTACTGACCCAAACTTTTAAACATCGGTGTATATAAATGTATTTGTCACCACAGGACCATTTCAAATAAACTAGTGTTAGTGAGTAAACTCCAGCATGTGAGTGATGCAGTTGTGTCCCATTAATAAGGTTGTTTTCTTTTCAAATGATCACTGCAAATAATTGCTACTGTACCTTTAAGACTTATGTAAATTCATCTTTGCATAAGAAATGAGCAATAATGAATAAGCATTATTGCTAATTTCATATGCAAACATAACGTTTAATTTCATATGCAAACATAACGTTTACATAGAAGTGTAAATGTGCAGTAGCAAAAATGTTTCAGAAAGATGAATCAAAATGACCATGTTAAATAAAATTAAATTGATTTTGCTGCAATATTATAATATTGTAATTTTATTCATATAATAAAATACAATATTAGGTTACACTTTTTTTTAAGGTGACGTAGTTACATTGTACTTACTCAAATAAGTACATAGTAATATTAATTAACTTGTACTTACTATAGAGTTATGGTTTGGTTTAGGGTAAGTCACTTGTAATAATGCATAATTTACTGTTATTACTATAGTAAGTACATGTAGTAACGTGAAACTACGTCACCTTAAAATAAAATGTTACCCTAATATTATAAATTGACTTCAGAGGGAAAAGAATGTTGAAAAATTCAACGTTTATTTTCTGAAACACCGCTCACCCTCTCTTCTCCACTCTCGTCGTCGTGGTCGCGGTCGCCGAGCGCGTGGAGTGTGTTTTCCACGCGTGCGAGCCGAGCGCTCAGCGACAGCAGCAGGTTTACGATCTTCTCCAGGTCTCCGACGAACATGCGGTACTTCTCTCTCTCGTTGGGTTTGCAGCATTCCTGAACCAAAGCCTCCATGCTGCCGCCCAGAGTGCCGAACCTTTTCTGCTGCTCCACCAGACCCTCTCTCTCCCCCTGCAGAGACCGGATGCTCACGTGCAGCGCCTGCAACAGCTCCACCTGCAGGACGGGAGACCACATTACTGCACGAACAAACAGATTACAGTTCTAGACATTCTCTGGCAGTAGCATATTCCTGCACAACCGGAGGCTGCAGTTTCAGGACCGCAGTTTCAGGACCGCAGTTTCAGGACCCCAGTTTCAGGACCCCAGTTTCAGGACCCCAGTTTCAGGACCGCAGTTTCAGGACCCCAGTTTCAGGACCCCAGTTTCAGGACCGCAGTTTCAGGACCGCAGTTTCAGGACCGCAGTTTCAGGGCCGCAGTTTCAGGACCGCAGTTTCAGGACCCCAGTTTCAGGACCCCAGTTTCAGGACCGCAGTTTCAGGACCCCAGTTTCAGGACCGCAGTTTCAGGACCGCAGTTTCAGGACCCCAGTTTCAGGACCCCAGTTTCAGGACCGCAGTTTCAGGACCGCAGTTTCAGGACCGCAGTTTCAGGACCCCAGTTTCAGGAC